>VJMY01000585.1:0-45725 GCA_009869795.1 Neelides sp. FZ-2019 | reverse complement strand
ATAAATTTATGTTTTATGTATAATACTCTAAATATTCCAATAGAACGCCCCGCGTTCTATTTGCAAAATCGCCCTGAACCCCCGCTGTTTAATAGAGATCCGCGTTCTATTGGAGACCCGCGTTCTATTACAATTATTAGGATTTATTTAAATTAAAACTTATCTATGTTTATATGTTAATAAGTATATAAAAATTGCAATTAAAACGAAGTTTCCTCTTACTCTCCAATGAGAAATTCATTGAAATGGAGACACGCGTTCAATTGGAGACCCGCGTTCAAATGGAGATCCCGCGTTTTAATGGAATATTTAGAGTATGCATGAAGCTGAAGAGTAAGTCTTTACAAATTTTTTACTTTTTTATTTATAAAATATTAATAATTTTGATCAAACCTCTCGAAAAGTCTGATTAGGACCTGACCTTTTCAATTCACCCCAACCACTCATTTCAGCCTAGTCAGTTCGGATAACTCTTCGAGTCGCTAGGGTCCTAGTCAGGTTCTGGTCTTTGAAATCCAAGGTCTCTCCTCTCTCTCCAGGTCCTAGTCAGGCCCTGGTCTTCTGAAACCAATAAGAGGAATGGTCAAGGTACTAGTCAGGTCTCAAGACCAGACTTGACTAGGATCTGACTCTTCTATAAAAGGTCAAAGACTAGGTAGAAGAGACCTTTCGAGAGGTTTGAGTTTTATCATCACATGAATGACAATTAAATTAAATAATGAATTATGATGTATAATAAATTATTATTATTATTATTATTAATACCTATATAATAAACTTCAACTTATATAAAAGTTTATATTTAAGGTATAAATGTTGTATTTAATAATTCGAAAAAATTGTATTGATAAATCACAATCACCATCACCGATTGCTTTTAAGAAGATCACGTTTTGCTCAACGGGGAGCATAGAACTTACAATTAGAATAGAATCAACTTTTTGATCAATTATACTCTAGATGTTCATAAACAGTCTTAAGCTCTTCATTAGCTTGAAGAAATTGATTCCAAAGTTGAGGAAACATTGATCGTATTCTCTCACATTTTTCCTTTGCGGCCCAATAAACAAACTCGACTCCAAGTTTCTAAAAATTAAGTTAAAAATAAAACAATATTAAGTAAGTTGGATATTTAAAAGGTGCTCATAGCCTTTACAATTCAGATAAAATATAAATTATTTCTGAAATGAAAAATATCTTACTTTCCATGTTTTTAAATATTGATCTGAAAACCCAAGCCATTTTTGTATTTCATTTAAACGTTTGTAAATCTTTTCTTTTTTCTCCAACTTTGATTGTGAAGATTTAGGTGAAGCAAATTGGCACAATTTTTCTCTTATTGACCTCAAAATTATATACCATGCTGTTTTCTTTTTAATTATTCCAATCACTTCATTGTTCGTATTGATGTAGTACATTACTTTGCCCTCATATCCAAACTCTCCTCGAATCTGAAATGAATATTTTAAGTTTTAACCATTTATACCTACATTGTGATGATAAAAACAATTAATATTTGAATATCTAGTTAAAGTTAGAATCATGATGATCTAAAATATTAAATTACTTTTTCCATTTTAATTTTAGCTTCGGAAGCTGGTATAATTTCATATTTCACTGTTGTTAATCCAAAAGACGCAGCTTCGTCAATAGCTTCATTTGGAGGTTTTAAGCATAATGAATTCATTCCTTCATCATTATATGCTTCTGACCAGCAAATAAAACTTTGAAAACCATTATTGTAAGTTATATAATTAAAAAATTAAATTTCATATAAAAATATTGAGTTCAACTGAAGTTTATAGTTCAATTCAATTCGGTCAAAGCGTCATGAAGTTAATTACTTACACAAGTTCAGAAGAATCTAAATGGGACAAGTTTTCAATATGTTGTGATTCTGGTTGCAAAAGTTCAAAAACTCCAGTAGATTTTGTATTTTGAAAAAATTCAATGAGCTCTAGTTGTTTCGAAGAACTGACCGAATTGAATTTATTGAAGAAAGCATGACCTGCTTTTCCAGCAATAGTGAAACGTCCATCCATATAGGAATCAAGTTCTTCTAAATTAAATCAAAGGTAATACCTAATTAAAATACTCACTTGAAATACGTCATTAAAATTATCGAAATGAATATTAGTAAAAAATGAATTTAGCTCAATTAAATAAAGGCAAAAAGGATTTAAACTGTAAGCTGTAAATTCAATGTTGAATGTTTAAAAATCGAAATAAAATGTTATAAGTAAAAATATCAAATTACTGGAATTTTTAACAAGAATGTGAACATTTTTGGATCCAATGCAAAAGAAATCATAACCAGCAATTTTTCTAGAGCTTACATGGGCCGCTTCTCCATTCGCTTTTTGGGTCACGACCACTCTCTCGGCATTTGCTAAGGGCTAGACAAATTGAAAAATAAGACAGATAATCATATCAAATTATATAGCCTTTTATTATATTAAATTTTTTTGAGCAATTACTTTAATGAAGTAATTTTCCCACATGTTTTGACACATTGAATCATCTTCATCTCCCATTCCACCAGAGAATTTCCTCAGTGCGAATACCATAAAATAATATGTCGTTTTGGTTGGAGTATTTTCAGATGATTTATATTTCAACTCCAAAATGCAATTTCCTCTTGCAACCTGAAATAATAGAGACATTAGACTGACATTAACCATTGTTTAAAATAAAATTGAATACTACTGACTGACCATGCAAACAGAAAATTGTTTGATTTTGTATACAAGAATGAATTCATTCATAGTTTTTGAACTAATGACTTAATGACACCTTACTTTTTGCCGGAGATCTTCGTGCATGCTATATATTTTGTCATCTGGACCATACTTTTTCCCGTGAACTTTGACATCAATTAAAGTTCCACTGTAATTAAGAGGGAGAATCCCCTCGGGCACTTTCCATTCAATGCATTTTACAAGGCCATGACTCCGGCACCAATCTAGCCATCTGAATGAAAATTTTTGTAAATTGTGTTTTTAAATAGAATTAGTTTAGGTTCAATCTTTAATAAACTTAATACCTCTTTGCAATTTCGGATTCTTGATCTTCACCGTTCATTATTAAAGCATATCAATAGTAGAAAGTTTGATTTAAAAAATAATAAAACTCCGTTCGTTATTATTTATTTTTCTCTTCAAATCTCGAACATTATTCTCTCGCTCTAGACTTCTTTAAACTGGCTTGATGCAACTGAATGTATTAAATAGTATTAAATAGGAGAGAGAGAACAAAGAATGAGATAATCTTTGTAGCATATTGAATAATCTTTTATTCAAGTTATAGTTTATAATTGATAATTATTTTTTGTTATACTAGTCAAAACTATAATTTTTACCTTGTTATAACTTATTGTAAGTTAAACTAAGCCTTTATTGAATATTTATTTTTTTTTAAATATTTTAACATTTTACGTTAAGAAAATTCTTTATGCCAATTGATAAAAATGGGCTGCATTTGGCATTTATTTTATAAAAAACATTCCCCTTCCCAATAAAAATATGAGATTTACAATTTAGGACCAGTCGTATGTTATATCCATCTTACACATATGGTTATTAAGAAAGTATGGAGGTCAACAGCTTGGCTTGAGTGATGTTCAGTTAAGGAATATTATTTATCACTAGGGTGTCGTCGCGTTCTCCTTCCCTAATGGTCCGCTCTGACCATAAAGAAGGAGATACCTAAGTAGGAGATTAACATAATCAGAAATTCTACTATGACATAAAGTGAGAAGTGTCCTTACTCCTTCAGATCTTTATCATCGGACCCATTTTCCTGTAAATTATACGCAAGTTGTTCGAAATGCCCTCCATGGTTTTGGGTTTGGGAGGAAACTAATGTTGAAACCTGAAACGAGGGAGACGAGAGGCTGCTGATGATAAAATATGCAAAATAAGGCTCGAGCATTTATGAAGTCTTTTATGTCCTTCTCTCATTCTCAGATTTATTTTATGCTTCATCTTTTTCTTTCCAAAGGGCTGATAACGCGGAGATGACAAGCAATTGAGAATTTGACCTCTTGGTAGAGTTCTTTGGGTTGTGCCGCTGGTGGGGGAAAGATACAATCTGGAACCTCCATTCACCTTCCTTAAAGACGGAGGAGCTCGACGTGAAGCCTCGAGTGATGGAAGCCTCAAATCCTCTCCTTTACCTTCCACGAAGGTAGAAGACCATAGGGACTTTAAAACTTTCACAAGGCTCATTCGGCATTTACATTTGGCAATTTTACTCAACAACACTAAACATTTCTCATTCTCAATCTGATAAGCGCTTTAACTCCTTGCCTAATCTTGGGCATTATTTTGAGAAACATGAGAGGACACATTCTGCCAACAAGGCTTCCATTCAACTCTGATTTCCCATTTCGTACTTTACGACCACGACTCAAAATTCACATTGGTCATGTAAATGTAATTTCATTCATATCATTTCATATTCCAAGCTAACCTTTAATGTCAATAGATCACTCGTTTATGATTCATATAAGTCAATTTCAATAAATTATATCTCGTTTTCATGTTCGTAATATGCTTGAGAGAGAGAGAGAGAGAGAGAGCCATTTGGATTGAATAGCCGGAGAGATGAAAGAAATCAGCATAGTTCACGGTTCGTAGTATCAATTAATTTTTATTAATTCTCATCAACAGAGAACTCGAACATTTAAACATGCTACATTTGATGAGACAACATTTATTTAACATCAAAAAACAACAATGAATACACAAATGGATTCTTTATGATCTGCGCTTTCTAATAAGTTATCTAATATCTATCTGAATATTATGGAGAGTTCTATAGTTGTAAAGATATTTTAGATTCACAACGAAGCCGACACGTAAGTAAGTACCAACACTGATTTGAGATGTTGATTAAACCTAAACATAACAATAAAAATTCATCGATGTCTGTATTACAAGCTACGAAATTCTTGAGTGAGAATAAGGAGATACAAAAAACAGCTTGACACTTCAGAATTACTTGTATAATAGAGTACTGTAGTCATTCATATAAAATTAAGAAAATTAGAACAGGAGGTTTGTAAGTAAAATATTCATGAGTGTATATATTGGTTGTCATTTAAAACACATTTTACGAAATAAAGTTATTCATGTCCTTAATAATACGATAAATAATACAAAAGAAGCCTCCCTACCTTTTCTATATACGTACAGAGATAACAACAATTAATATTCAACAGGTTTTCATGTCTATTGACATTTCCTCTAATCACGAGAGGCCTTATCTACGAGTAGCCATTAATTGTACATACAATTTCATTTTGAGTACTTTAACTCTCGAGCACAACACACACGGCGGGTCAAGTCTTATATATGACAATCTAATATATAATCACAAGTACACACATAATAAAAAAAAGAGTTATTTTTAAATATGATGATTGATGAGGTAGTGTGAGGAAATACGAAAAATGGCAAAGCTTCAGTTTTAATTTACAGGGAGAAGAAGAAGATTTGTTCGGAGAAGACAACGACGAGGGCAGTGTGTGGAGCAAAATTGCATTTTTTCTAAATATGTATTATTATAGTGAAGATGATTTTTGGAAGCTGTGTGAGTATTTCTCCTATTAATTAAATAAAAATGTACTAACTACTCCTAGATTAGATTATATACTTTTAAGGTTCTTTATATCAACCGTCTCCTAAAAGTAATTAAAACTGAAACTTGTGTTCGTGAGTCTTGTAATGGTATGTGAAAAAAATCCAAAGAAGGCTTCTAAACGATGATTGGAGTCTCTTTGGAGTTGTAATGGTGGTAGTGATGATGGATGTGCTCGTGAACATGATGATGCTTCTTGGGTGGACTCTCATGAGCCTGTTTCCGATGTGGAGGAGCCGTGGGTTTGTCTCCGATGTTCTCTCTCTCGAGCCATGAAATGACTTGTGCCATGGCACGGGCATGTTCCTGCTCCCTGTTCCGATGCTTGAGTTGGTGCGGTGAGGCCTCGGTGTTGTTCTTCCGATGAGCCTCGTCTCCGCAGGGATCCAGGAGATGGTAACGAAACAAATTTTGGCTCAGGTCGTGGGATCGGGACCTTGTGTGATGCACATGATTGGTGCTGTGTCGTCGACAGACCTTTTCCTTGCATTCAACATGATGCTTTTGAGGACAAGCATGGAGTTGATGAGCGTCGGAGCTGAGTCGACAACACGGGGTTACATTGTTTTTCTCCATGCTAGCTTGAATAAGTTCAAAGAGGTCGGGGCGTTGGAGGGATCCTCCGCGCTCTCGCCACTTCTTCCTATTTCTTAAGGGCGAGGCTGTTGAGTCGCGGAAGAGACCAGGAGAAATGTTCCGGTGGTTATTGTGACAACAACCGCTTGGGATTCTCATGGAACTGAAGCGAATTCCGTCTTTTCGATGTCGTCGGGCTTTTTCTTCTATCGTGACATTCACGTTGTTTCGTAATTTGTCTGGCGTTGACCCGTTCCCGCCCATTCCGAAATTATTGTTCAGCTCGTTACAGATGTTATTGTTGTGATTGATGTTATTGTTGTTATTCGTGTTGAGAGACGAGTTGGTGGGTTTCTCAGGCGTGACTGTGAGCTTCACTTTGATCGTTTTCTTCCCACCTTGAGGAACCGTGATCGATTCGTTGACTGCTCCGTAAATGCTTCGCACGAGCCCAGCAATATCCTACAACCACAAAATTACCAGTTTAACAATAATTGAATATTTTATGAGGTGAAAGAGACTCTGAATCTCGTTAAGTTTTATTGGAACGCATGAGAAACTCACGTCTTTGGTAATCTTCCCGTGGCCGTCTAGATCGTAGAAAGTAAAGGAGAATTCTTTTCGCTCTTCACCGGACTCGCTTCCCTCCACTTGAACATCACATTCGAAATCCTAGAAATTGAATAAAACATTAAAACAATGTCCATCATTTAATCCATTATTTAATATCATAATTTCAAAAGGGACGTTATGCTAATAAGCCACTATACTTTAGCTACTATAGAAATGTGTAAATAGTTCTTGAAAGAACATCTATTTAGAATACATTAAAATACACTCCCATTCCCATCTTGTACCAAACGCACCTTCTTTCCTAAACATTCTGTTTACTCTGAAAAAGTGACATTTATGCAGGCAATGAACTTTGAGTTGAGAGTTCCTACATAAATATACATTGCCAGAGATCGAAGCTCGTCGGAAAGCGGGATAATTAAAAGAGAATTGGAATTGACGGGTTTGAATTCATTAGAAACTTGATCGGGGATTCAAAGGGAAGATTGTTGGGGTTGATAGGAGAATCAATTCAAATGGATCACATTTATTGAGCCTTGGGCAAAAAAGTGAGAAAACAAGGCGAAAGAGAGCTTTTCTCTCTCCGAGGTTCCGTTGACCTCTTATTCATTGTTTCGTCCCATTCCCCACATGGCGAATAAATATTCTCCATGCATAATGCATCCGCAATATCATATGGTTGTAGATGAGGAAACTCCTCCGGTACTTGACATTTGACTCATCCTGATAATAAATAGTGGAGGGAAGAAGAAGCCCCAGTTTTACTCCGCAAAGGAGGAATGCAAACGCCAACATCCTCCCTTAATGATACACCAACGAGCGACCCAGTGGAGCCAACTCTATCGTTAAAAGTTAATAAAACTTTTCGCTCTTCCCCCTACGCACATCTCTCTCTCAACACACACACATAGCCATATTCCTTCCTTCATTCACTCCTAAACTCATAACGATACATATACTCATCCTCCACATAATGTGTAGATTGGTCGTGTAGTTAGTAACTCTGCTTAATGCCATTCTTTTCCTCAACTTCCGATTTCACTCAAATGATCCTAAAATGGTCCTTTGCCTCCATCAGCTCAGCCTATAAATATACCCAGGGAGCCTTGGAGCAGAAAGGATATCGAAAGTGCTTTTGGTAACTCGAACCCCAATTATAGATAAATGTGCTTCTGAGACTCTCGTGTTACCAAATGCTGAAAATACGTGTGTCAGCCTATAGAAGAAAAACTAAATATATCAGCAGAGTCTTGTTTAATATAAGAATGAGTCTTATAGGAAAAATAAGTGGCTAAAATGAGGAGGAATATTTGGAGGATTCAATTGGGAGGTTCGAGCGAGGATGAAATGATTATTAGGGAGAGAAGAGAGAGAGAGCGAGTTAAGGGAAAGGGATTAGGAAGGTTGAGGGAGGAGTAAAAATAAATGGAGTGTCAAGGAGGGTCTCGAGGATGGAGTGAAGATAAGAGTCGAGTGTGTGTGTGTGTGTGTGTGTGTGTGTGTGTGTGTGTGTGTGAGATGAATCCTCAGGTCAAGGGAAATCATATAATGATTTCTCGGATCTGGGCATCATTAACACGGAGGCCTGGGATCTGATACTCGATTACCTCATTCATATGAGGTTGGACCCACACGAGAGGGGCTTATCCCTCCATCTTGGTCCTTCTTTGGGCAGGATTGGAGCTGGAAGTTTGACACTCTCAAGTCGTTCTTGAGGGTGCAACAGCTTCATTCTGGGAGGGCGGGGACACCTTCTCTCTCTTGCTCCCTTCCCCTCTCGCCTTTACGACACTCGGCCCACATGTTTGGAGCAGGGGCCAAGCTTGTAAAACCTCAGCCGCGATGGATTTATGGAGGATATCGGGGGAATCGGGCCGAAAATAAAGTGAGGTGATGGAACGATACTCCGGTCACCCCTATAATATATTATGGCGAGAGAGTCAAAGCTGAGATGATGAAGCCGGTTTCCTCCTTTTACAATTCACTCACCTTCCTCTACAACTGCCGATAAGCTCCTTCTCTAAGGAGAGGAACAGTCACTCCTGACTGGGTCTCGTCTCCGTCAGGTAAAAAGGGTTTGGTAGGCTTAAAAGTGAGCAGAAAAGCTTGTGGGGCGGAGGAGAGTTCAACGACTTTTGGGTTAGAAAAGGAAGCTCACCTCAAACTTGACTTCGTTCTGGAAGAAGTCGGTGTTTTCGGAGGCGCTGGACGAGGCGAGACCACCGTTCACATGAGGGCCGCCGTGGTAGGTGGAAGATGCGTCGTCTCTGACCAGGTCCTCGGTGTCCGACGGCCGCCCATCGCTCGCGTCCGACCCCAGCACTGCAACAAACAAATTCCAATGAAAACAAGGAGAGGACACGGCTCGGCTCCCTCCCTCCAACTCCTTTGTCCTCCTCAATGAATGAACTTGTATGATGGGGGCGAGGAATGCAGCCGTTTTTGTTACGGATCCCACTCACTAGTTCTTGTAATACAAGGGCCGCCGAGATAATAATGGGGGGACCCTTGAGGAGGGATCCTTCGACGAGCCACACTACCCTTCTTGCCTATCCTCACAAGTGGGGCTTTCATTATGCTCCGAAGGAATGCAGGGTGTGTCTGGTCTTATGATCATCATCTGAGCGAGTGAGTCAAGAGCATCATGGTTGCGGGAATTTGCCAATCGCCAACCCGTTCCGCCACATAGCTCAGACTTATTCTACTTATCCTGTCTGCGGAGATGATAATGCCACGAAGCATAAAGAGATCTCTGGGTGGAAAATTTGATTCTTTCTGTAATACTCCTAGCTCCTTATGGCCCACATTCTTTAACCTCTGTCAGTCGATTCCAGAGAGAATTTGCTCATTAGCACAAGTCCTGCCGAGCAGAGCCTAGTTTTTTCCCATTGAGGGAGCCATGGCGGAGTTATCCATCTCCATCCTCCTCCTCACCTGAGCACCTCCGCCAGGAACATGAGGAGTGTAGAATAATAAAGTGAAGGAGGGTGGGAGAAGCGGCGGCTCCTCGCTCCGAAATTCATAAAATAATAAAGCGTTCCTGGTCGGGATTTGGGGTTGAGTGTGAGATTAAGGAAGACCGGCAGGTTCTGGCCGGCGGCTCAAAGAGGATGTAAATAAGCTAGACTCTTCCACCTGACGACTGAGGAGAGACAGACGCTCGGAGTGACCGACGAGTTCCACGAACAGCCGCCCTTCCTCCCTTCCATCTCAACTTACGCCGGACACATAAACAATGGAGAATGGGGTTCCCTGAAGCCACCGTCCTAATTTACCCTAATTACCAACTCGAATGGGTAGGCTCGGAGGCGGCCAGCCCACGGAGCCTCGGCGACAGAATCTAATCCGACAATTGAGAATGGTCATTTTGGGGCTTTCCGAGAAGCCAAGTTGAGTGTGGAGGGAGAAGGCGGCCGAGTTGTATAATGCGATTCTCGCTTTATTAGTTTGGGCCTCGCATTCCTATGAAGCTCTTAGATCGCCGAGAGGAGCGGCGGAGGCAAAGGAAGGGTTGCTGTGGACACTCGATGTAAATGATGGGATGGCGGCGAGGCAGAGAGAAGCCTCAAGGACCTCTTTCATCTCCCCGACATCAATTGAGTGACTCCTCCTCGATGGGGACATTGTAGGAAGACGGGGTTTGCCTTCCTCCACCTACTTTCATATCCTCCCCTCCTCAGATCTTCCTCTCACCTCATTCATGGAAATCATTTGGCCAAAATGTGTTTCTCAGCCAGATCAGCTCAATTTTTACGGCCTAACTAGCTCGGGAGAGAATTGGGCTCCTCTTTAGGAAGAGTTGAAGAAGGAGAGGGAAAGAGCCATTTGGTCCTTCTTCTAGGAAGGGCAATAAGATGTAAGATGAGGGAATGGCCAGTCTCGCAAAGAGGATATATAAGTAATAGGAACATTCGAGGTTGGGCAATAAAACCAACCGGCCCACATTGAACCAATAAAAGTGGGGAACTGAGGGAGGTTTTTCTATTCTTCTCTCAAAATCTTTACCAGAAATATTTTTGTAGCCGCAGCTCGTACTCGCTTGGAACTTTGTCTTCCACCACTTGACAAACTGAGTGGCCATGGCCAGTGTCTCAATTTCCCTGTGTTCCAGCTCACTTCACCATAGCCCCGTGAGCAGGAGAGCTCAACGGAGACTCACCAGAACAGAACCTCACTCGCGGAACACTGGGATCTGGGAGAGCAGCCCAACTTCAAATCTCATTACTTATGCATGCGTCCATTACGCGAGGCGAAGAGGAGGAAAGGCGGAGATGAACATCACGGCCTCCTCACACTGTCCTCTCACTCAATTACACACAGTCGAACGAGAGTTTACTTTCAGGTGGGAATAGATCCAGGACTTTCCGCGATCCCACCGTGGTTTGTGTGTGTGGGTGTGGTGGTGTTGTGGGGAGAGCCGGAGGAAGCTGTCCAGCGTCCGGCTGCAGAGACTCTACTGGAGTGACAATGGAGCGAGGTGCGGCTGTTGGGCGGAGGGGAGCCGTTCCCCGAGACCGTCTTGGATCTCAAGCCTCGGGCTCTGAAGCAAAAAGTTGGACGGGAGGATGTTTTTTGTGGGCGACCCACACTGTACCCCAGGCACGGTCGTTGCCATGTGTGTATGCCTCCTGAGCGAGAGGAGCCCTCTGGTTCCTCCGACAACAATGGACCCTTAAGATGGCTGCTTTGAGCCCTAGCCGCCTGTCCTCCGAGCCTTAATGGGCACGGAGACTTGGACCCGAGGGGCTTCCACTCATGTACATGTTGGCTTCCTTCAAGTCGCCGCCGTGCTCCCTTCGGCCTCTTATCACCCATATGATAAGAACAATAAATTCCCTTTCATCCGCCGACCCTCTATCGGGGTCCCATAAAATGTGCACAGCTATCTCTGCGACAGCAATTCACGATTAACCTCTCTCTCATCCACCTTCAATAAACCCGAGAGCCTATATTTATGTAGTATAACATTCTTGGAGCTGGATATGCCATGAGGACCAAAAACAGAGGAATCGCCGCTCGCCCCTCTTCATTAATTTTAATTCAATTGACTCTAGAGCTGGGGATCGAGGGGCGATCGCCACTCTTGTCATTCTTTGGTCCCTTCCTCCCCTGCCGGTATCAGTCACAAAATGTACATATTATTTATTCTCTCTCATTATGCCGACGTATTGATACTCATTTTTCCCAGTTGAGCCACCGACAAGGAAAGACCAGGCCGATAGTTCCAACCATACATTTCTCTATTAACTAATCGCCAAGTGTAGTAAGCCCGCTACGTTCATAAGGTTCTTATCTTCGTTCAAAACATTAACATTCAATTCCTTTGTTTTCCCATCCCTCTCTACGCTATCACTCGAAAATGGAATGGTAAACAGAGGAAGAGCCGTGTAGTGACCCTCCAATCGAGAATCTTGTGTAACGCGATCGAGATCCAAGTCTCTCAGTTCAGCATCTTTCCAGATGATCGAGACAATCCCATCTGCAATGACGAGAATGCGAGACTTTGGCATTTGAGAAGTCCGTTGGGGAACTGGTGGATGAGGAAAGCCGACCGACGGTGAGGAATGTGAGGGAGGTTGCAGATTCTCAAGAGGAAGAGAGGGACGGTCGGCACTCAGGAGAATCTGGACCCCATATATCATTTCTCAAGTGGAAAAGAATAATAAACCGGGCTATAATGCCTGTATGATGGAGGAGAGAAGCATAAAAGCATATCCTTGAGGAGCATAATACCAGTATTAAGTTTAAGTTTAAAGTAGTAAATATATAATATGTGGAAGTCTCCGTATTAAGGGGCACACAGGTCTGGTGGGAAGGGGGAGTTTTGAAGTCCCCTCCACCCACCGGGTCTCCGAAATGATAGTGACACTCTTCACATCCATCATCTCGGTGCCAAATGGCAGGTCGAGGTGGAAGGAGAGAAGACCACCGGGCTCAGGGTCCCCTACAGGCTCCCCCGCCCCACCACCAAGATAAACTCAATTGCTCTTCACTCATAACTGGGTAAATGGCTCCGGCGGACCATGAGACTTTTTCCACGACGACCCTCTTTGAAATGTCTCTCAGTGGAACAGGCTCTCCTCGATGTACGCTCAATGTGAGAGATTCTCAATGTAAGAGATTCTCAATGCAAGGGAGAAATAATACTCAAGTAGAAGAAAAGAAAAGAAGATTTTTCCTCCAATCCTCCAAGCTCTTTCCTAATACAGAAAGACTTGGGGAGCTGTATTACAAAGATCTGTTGACTTACTGATTGTGCTTATCTCCCCAAACCAGGATTTGGTTCAAAAAATAATAACAAACTATTTGAAATTGAGGGGATTTTCCCAGAAGGAATTAAAATGATTTTGAGGATTTTAAGAATTGTTTTCAATGGATGACAGTCCCAATTGGTTTTATGAATGATTAGATGTCATGAACTTACTACAAGAGTTCTCTTATGTTAGGTATTTATTAAAGGTAAAAGCATGAGGTCTGGCTCGTGGTATGCTATTCATACAGAATATCTGACAAGGCAGGAATTGGTTGAAATAAAGGCTCCATGACTCTCCTTGAGAGCCCCGACGAGGTTTTGTATAGGGAAAAGTAAGTGGAAAGTTCTGTTCGCTCGACTCATTATGATGACAAACGAAGGACGGGGCTGAGGGTGTAGGATACAAAAGTCGTCATCGGACTTTGACGTCCAGGAATGCAGACACGTCTTTTCCACTCATCTTCCAGACCCTCGAAGTCTCCTCAAATATTTAGTTTTCAAATTTTGAGATTCCAGAGTAATAATAAGTTGGGGGTCTCGTTGGGGGATTTGAAGGGTTTCCTTACTCAATGCTCATTGTTCTCCTTATAACTTTGGATTTGACGTGGGAGGGTATTGGCAATAAACGAGATGGAGGAAGGGAGAAGGGTAATAAACTGGAATGGGGCCTGCCGGTGTGGTCTTTGACTCATTCAACTCCAGTTGAAGGCCCAATTAACATTACGGTACAGGTGAGAGTCAAGAGATCGGTGACACTTGGGGAGTCACATGAGGAAGAGAAGGATCAAATGTATGGGACCGCGGGCGAGTGTTGATGTTACATATTGAAACAGTTGCTTTTATCTCTTATCTCAGTTTACTCAATTTGCACACTCATTCATTATTTGTCATTCACACGTTGGCGAGGGAGCTCTGGCCAAAAAATCAAGAGGAACCGCCGCCGAGATAAATAAATAACTACAAGGCGTCCCAACCAAACAGTATTATAATTCTTCTGAGCTCCTCGCTAATCTAATAAATTATGAGACTCTTCTTTCGCGTCGGGTCTTTGAGTAACCCAAGACAAACTCTCCGGGTTCGATAAAAAGAAAGATGAGGGCTGGGAAGAAACGTGATCCCGAAGAGGAATCCTCATCTCCCTTCCATCCCTTCATCAATCAATTCCAAATTTCCTCGATTTCCATTTTCCTTAATGAAACGAAGAATTGTGGGCTGGAGGTTCTCCACATGTTAAACTCAACTATACCTATATGGTACATGGAGGAGCTCCAACGAACTTGGAGGTTTTGGTGAAGACTCGGAGGAATTCGTGCATGCAAATGAAGGAAGTGTGTGGAGACCACCAGGTGCGTTTACAATCATGAAGCCACGATGATTTGACGGGAGGAAACTGATTCAACGTTCGTTCAGAAGCCAAGACCGCCTTTGGAACCCAAACTCTTTATACGTGGGTATTATATTCATCGAGATTCTTCACGTGCGTTTTGATCATTCCGACCAGAAGAGCTTTTCCTTGGACTTTGAAAATTACAGGTCATTGTGGAAGCTTCCAAATGACCTCAGGACTTTGTAATCAAAGGCACTTTGAATAATGAAGGGAAACTGCGTATTTATTGCCCATTCCCCATTTTGACCATAAACACAAGGGTTGGTGGAAATTTGAAAGGGAAATGGGCCCTGGAGAATAAATTCTACTCCGGGGGTCTTCTTTTAATTTATAATTGATCAACTCGGTTTCAGGGAGAAGAAGGCGGAGGAGCCTTTGAGAGGAAAGTGAAAAAGAGCTACATGCGTTTTGGGGAGAGATCTCATTGTGTTGTGGAGTATTTTGACTTTATCTTTGCCCAGATTTAAAAAGTGGAGACTCAATGGGAGTTGGAGAGTCGGAAGAAGTCAGGTGTGAGGCTTGACAGGTGGTCTAGGCTTTCGGACGGGCGGATTGAAATTTAGAGAAAACTCCCTGCCAAGGCACCAAAACTCCCTCCGACCGACAATAGAAAAGGAGCGACAATAGGCTCTAATAAATTCCTCAATGGCGAAGGCCGGCTGCTGCCTCACTCCCATACACCACAAGTGACATCGAAATATTTGAGTGTTAATCAACCTTTGAGTTCCGAGTGAGGACAAAAGGAGCGGAGGGCTTGGGAGCTTCTGGGTCTCCTGGACCGAGGATCCTGGACGAGAGATACGGATCTCCCCTCAGATCTCCCGAGATTCCACGTGGAACCTCACCGACGCATTGAGATTAGGATCCTCCGATGCTATGATGCGATGCTATGAAGCGATGCTATAATGCGAGCTGGCCTTTTTCAGCCGACCGACTAAGAGTCGAAAGACACAGAGCCTTCCACGTCCAAGTTCCATTACAAGAACGGACCGTTTATAGAAGCACAGAGATGAGTTCCGGCTCAACGTGGTCGGTTCGATCAGTTGGAATGCTATATATGTAGTGAGCGAGATTGATAGCATTGGAGTAGTAGGATCAGTCCAAGGCCCGGACCATCTCTAATTACAAGGCAACACTAATTTGACCACCTGTCGGCTCCTCAAACCTATCAGACACAATGGTGGCGGTGGATCAAAGCCTTCACGTTTTTTGTCGAGGAGCAAGAGAGAGAATCGAGCGAGGTGTGTTCAGCTCCACAACCCGCTCACCGTCATCATCTTCCTTCGCACATCTCTGTCGGCTCCACACTACACACAGCTCTTGTCGGTCGGAGAAAAAAACGAAGGAAAAACCTTCCCGGCACTCTCTTTTCGAGCCCTCATTACTCCACATTAGTCCGGCTCCTCAATTTACGGGAACGCGGCCGCAGAATTATGTATTCTCTATCACCTCCCCAATCTAAGAGACATTCGAGACTCTCTCACTCGCCTAATATTACATGGCCTATTATAAGTCCTCTCATGTTCCTTTTTTATACAATCCTCATCCAGTCTTTTTGATTGAAATGATGAAATTATTTAGTAGTAATAAGCAAAGGAAAAGGGAAGAATAAAACTCTCCTCACACCTGAGCATATTACAACTAATGGGACTTTACCTATAAGGTAGGTAGTAATATCCTATAAGAGCTCGCTATAAAGTATTCTCTCTCCGGATGAGTATATAGACTGGATAGTGCGAAGAAGAGTTTTTTGAGAGAGATTAAGCCTCAAGCCGCCCGACGTCTTGAACGGAATCGAATAAAATAGCCCATCTAATGCATATCTGTTCATCTAAATCTGAAGAGCAACAAAAGGAGAGGAGAGAAGGAATCCTTTGACTGTAAGATTAAACGCCGAACCTCCCCTCTCCGCGCGCACAGGTTGTTGGTGAGGAGCCTCCGGTGGACCAGAGTCTCATCATCTCCAATTGAAGGGGCGCAGCGAGAGGAAGGAGAAAAAGAGTTCTCTGTCGGCCTGGAAGGATGCGGGGAAGAAGAAGAAGAAGTTGGAATGAAGAGAGAAACACCTTGAGCAAGTTCTCTCCCTTTGTTCCTTCCTCCGACAATGGAACCACACTCCTCACCTACATATTCCCTCTCCTGTAATGATCTTTTTTTTACCGCAGCGGACGAACCAACGAGCACCTTTGGTCGTTCCTCGTCGGCCCTCACACTTTCATCTCTTTTCTCCTCTCCCATTATCGAGCCCCTCGAACCCCGCATTACATGAGCTCCAACCGACCATTAGTCTCCCACTCCCTCCAAGGATTAATTTTATTCAAAATAATCATTATTCTATTATTCATTCTTAATTCAGCCACAAAGGCTCACCCGTTCCGGCCGTTTTTTAATCAGCCATTCACTCCCTAACTTTACGCGTATGAAGCGATCATCTTTCTTGTCGATTTCACGGGAATTCTTGGGTTTTTTCTCTAAGGAGAACGAGAAGATTCCTTTTCGACTTTCAATGGATTGAGCTATAAGGATGTGCTCATTTGTGGAATGCCTGTTTCTTCAATTTAGCCTGAAAAGACTGAAAGGGGGATTGTGGTATTCAGAACACGATTTGGTTCTTCTAAGCTCGTGTGTAAATGCGTGTGTGTGTGTGTGTGTGTGTGTGTGTGCTGCTGAAGAAGTTTCCCGGAGGAAGGCGGAAGCTTCTGGTGATGGACAAATGGTTATTCCGCCATACAGATTCTCCATTCAAATTATTGGCGGCGGGCCAGAGCTATTTCTGGCAGAATTAATCTTCCCCTCCTCACTCTGTCACCTCGAGGAGCTCCCTATATAATTTCCAGACAAATCCTTTCGAGCTCATCCTCATAATCTCCAAATCTGAGAAGATGAGACTCCTCAATCTTGAAAAGTCGTTCCTAGTCTGGATGATTAGAGAGAGGGAAATAACAAGTTGTTCTCTCTGCGCTCCTTGGCTCGACATGAGTCTTTCATTAAGGCCGGAGTCTTCACACCTTCGCCAGCTCCTCGACTATCAGCTGCAGAGAGGCCCATTATTAAGGCACATTAAGCTTTTGGTTTTAATCATAATCCGGAGCGGAGAGGAGCCCTGTAATTACGCCACCACCCAGGTCTCCCTGCCGCATTAGCCTTTTCTCCCCTATCATTATCACTCGGCTCGTTCGTAGCCTCAGAGGCTCAGCCGAGAGCAGAATGGGGAAGTAATTGCAAATTAACAAGCTCATTGCGAGAAAACCGGAACCTCAAGGCAGAAAAGAATCTGCGAAACCTACAATTCCCTCACCTTCGAGGTATCGAGGATTACTGGTTTCCGTCCATCACTCAGGCCGCAACTTGTAATAATAGGGAAGATAAAATAAATAATAAAGTAATGTCCAAGTGATTCATAGCTCCTAACCATGGAGTAGTCCATATGCACACCTTTAGTATATTTGCATTTGCCCGACAATCTCTCCGACCCTCTTTTGTAAAGGCAATAAAAATAAATTTAATATGCATTTGATTTCTTTCAAACGTCCGCCTCTTAAAGCTCTTAAAACCCATAGACTCAATAATCCCCATACATTACTATACAGCTATATCCAAACTGTACCAATACGGATATACTGACCAAAGTATGTGTTATGGGGAGTGCTTGCATAGGATGTCGGTGTGATATATGCGAATGGCTTCGTTCAGACGGATATTACACTCGATGGGAAGAAAGGGGTGGAGAGGAAATAAAGCCTTTTTTATTTTCATTCTCGTCGACGGTTAAGATCAATAAGGGAAAGATAAAGACGAGAAGTGAACCAAGAGAGAAAACAAACTCCTTCCGTGGAATCCAATTCGAGCCACATGAAAGTTCTTAGATTCTTAGTGTCATTTATTGGTATCGGGGAAGTTCCTTCGGAGTCACGGAACCTTCTTGCAAATTAGACTCCGCTTGATTTCCGTCTCCAAAACCGTAGTTGAGAAATGGTCTAATTTTCCACCTCCGCCTTCGCTAACGATGTCAAGAAGCCTTTGTGAAGCCGCCGCCGCCGAGTCCCTTACTCAAGTGCCGGGAATAGCCAGCGGAAGAGGAGAAACAGGAGCTCATTTGAAAAGCAAGATCCTCTCTGGGATGTCAAGTTCTAATTCCATTCTTTGACGCTCCCGAACCTTTCTAACCTTACAAATTACCTTATAGTCTCCGCCTCTTCAAAGATAAAGAACTCGCAAAAATGTCTTGATTTCTAAGCTTTGGGAGGTTTTTTTAAAATGGCAATCCTCCTTATGTCGTCATTCCCTCTGTCATCATTCTTTTAAGCTTTAAGGCAAGATCAAGTCAAAAGGATAACTGAAAAGGGAAATTGGATCTTGTCCTTATTGCAAGAAAAGGATTGCATTGCAAGCAAAGACGGGAGTGGAATTTGCATTGTTGACACTGACTTAGATTGAATTGGATGAGAGAGGAGAAGCCTGGGGGATTCTTGAAAACTTCCTTTCGGAGGAAGAAGCTTAGCGAAGGTAATCCGGGTAAGAAGAAAGGAATCAGGTGGGTAAAGGAATCTTCTCTTCCTCCCTCACAGCCAACTTCTCTCCCACTTCCACTAATAATACCAACTTGTACATTCATACTAACATGAAGTTTAAATGTGTTTTAGCAACTCACCAGAGTCCTCAGAGCTCCAAAGAAAGGATTCGCCCTTCAGGTGGAGTGCAAAGTGTTATGAATGGTCTCCTCCGTCTCACCCACTTGCACCCCACACAAAAAAGAGGAAACGAACAGTCATCTCTCCTCAATTGACAATTCCTAATCCCCATAATCCTTTTTCTCAAACTCCCCGCCAGTCACCTTTTTACTTTGAAGGAAACTTCAACTTGGCTTCCCTTTTGTTCTCTCCGCATACACTCCCTCGTCCCTCACCCCTCACCCCTTCCCTTAAAAGTCCTTCACTCACGTCAATTGTTAATTGTGGCCTTTTCTTAAAAGTTAAACCAATTCTATATGCTCATACAATACGTGTCGTTCAAGTATGTACAAGAATATTAGGAGGTTTAAAACCCAGTAGGACTCTCTCTCCTGTTGTATTTTTTCTAGTCTGAGGAGAAGGAGAGGAACGAAGTTTTGCAGAACTATTGTTATCACCACTTTGAATGAATTTAAATGACGGAGAATTTCAACCCTTTAAAAAATAAAGTAAGATGGAAATGTGAAGGAATTCATGTTAATTCCACATGTAGCCCCTCTAATGCATGAAATGAATGAAAAAACTCTGTTATTCTTGGGATAAAGTAAGAGTTATGGTTAATCTTATTAAAGTTACGAGAACTTTATAATTACCCTTTTGAAGGAGTTAAAAAAAACTAACCATAAGCTGAGTTTTACCATCTGAAACATGAGAATCTCTTTAATGATTTTACTACACACGATCATATACAAGAAGATCGAAGAACTTTTTTACATTCTAAATATAATAAGCATGTATGTGCATAATGGAATGATAATGATGGCTATACTATATATAATAGAGCATCTTAAATGAGTATTATGCATATTATGCTTCTAGCGGATATATTAAAGTGTTTCAAGAATCGAATTGAATGAGTTTTGTCTCCCGGTCAGGCTAACTTGAGATGATTAGCGTTAAGTTGGAAGGGTGGAAATTCCTTAATTACTCGGTAAGTGTCGATTAAGGAAATGACAATGGGGATATGGAAGGTGGCTCTTGAAAGAAGTGGGAGTGAGAAGAAGAAGTGAATTGCTCATGGCTCATTTCCATTTCCGATTTGAGAACTTTTAACGAGGGAAGTTCTCAAGCTCTCCTTAAGTTATCTACCGAAAGGGGATTACTGAACGGAATGGCTCACAGGTCTTACACTTTCCTTAGGAAATACACCCCAATCGGACTTCATTCAAAACTCACTTCCTTCTCGTTTAGGAATTCAAATGGAGTTTGGAGGGCCAATGACAAAAACTTGGCTTTCCCCTCAATTCGTGATGATCCATTAAACTATTTTTGAAGAGACTTACAGCACGTGTCCTCGGCTTCCAAGCAGATCTTCAGTTCCTAGAAACAAACAGGAAATTTATAATTAGTTTAATCAACTTGTCAAAAGCCTCATTTTATAAATTACTTTACGAGGAAAAACTTCGAATTTACTAGTGAAAGAAATGGGGAATTAAGGAAGTTTTTGAAAGTCGAAAAGACGAATGAAGAGTCATTTGCAATTGACAGTGAGCCTGGAAGGAGTTTGTAAATAAACATCTTTTAATGCCTTTAAGTTTAAGAGGCAAAGTTTATGAATTTAAAGTTTCGTAGTAAGAAAATAATTTCTTTCGTTCCTCAAACATCCTTACGGATTCAACTTGGTCGTTCTCGAGTTGTAAAACCTCATTTGGTAGTTTAGGTATTAATTGCTTTTTTCAGATGAGTTTATTAGGAAATTAAAATTATTTACACTCTTTACCCTTCAGTAAAAACGACTCTTGGAAACTTGAACTTCTTTGGGCGTCCGAGCTATGCAAATGGTTCTCATAATGAATTATATTTGAGGAAAGGAAAATGATAAAATGAGAGTCGAGAAGCTCATCATTTCATAAAATCCGTTTCGTAAAGGCGATTAAACCGATGAGAAAAATAGCCCTTGACGAATCGAGCCAGGTCGTAAAAGAGAATAGCTTTTGTCGAACCCACAATTCATCATTCTTAACCAGGTTTGATTTCCAGAGTGTTAAATTCGAGTTTCATCATCTCGGGCTCATCAAGCACGGTACTCAAAACTTAATCACCCTCGTCGTTAAAAAGAGGGAACAAAAGTTCATTTAGTCCTAGAAAGTCTCAAGCCTATCTTCTTAATGGCACATCACGTGAGGCTATTATGGGAAATCATTGAGCCCCAAAGTATGATCCTTGATGGATACAAAATCCACTTAAACTCACGTTTCTGAAGGCTATGAAGGGTCTATATGAGCTTGTTAGGGAGATGGGAAGATGTTTAGAGAGGATTCCATCAAATCCGTCTTGGTGAAGATTCAAAAGGGAGGAGTAATAAGTTAAAGGCACGGATGATTAATAGGATTTGGAAGGGTGCTAAGTAATAAACAGAGAGGCGCTTTAATTCCCGAAATTATCCATTAGCCATTAGACACATTCCTATCGTAGAGTGGTAAAGATAGGGAGAAGGAGGTTGCACTGTTGTTTTGGATCATTATGCATCATCATTCATGAGGCTCATTGAGAGAGAGGTGAGAGAAGCCCAAGAGCTTCAGAATCTTCCTACATAATCTCTTCTTCAACGCTCTAATTTAAACGGCATTAGCTAGAAAGCTCTCGCCGTTCTCAGAGATTCCATTTATCCAATCTCGCAAAGGCGAATATCTTCATGTTCGGCAGATTAGCTACGCACGGTTCCCCTTCCATTATTGATATATTACACTCCTAGTGACGGATCCAATATTCATATTGATAATAATGGTTCGTAAGCATATTTAAGTTCATGTCTGATTAAGATCATAAAACTCAAAGTGCGTATATTTCCATTAAGATTTTATACTATATACATAATATTATATTGATATATGGAGTTCTAATATGTACTTTTAATGCAATCTAATGTGAGAATAAAAGCTACTTGGGATATTATGAAGACGGCGGCATTCACGTTCCTCTTGGTTGTTCGGTGTAAGGAGAACAATAGTGAATTTCCTCGGTTCATTATCTTCTGGATTTCAACGAAGCCGAAAGGATATGAAAATATCAAATGAAATGATTATGGGAATTACACTTTGGAGTGAATAAGTTAATAAGTTCTGAAACGTGAGATTGGAATTAATGAGAATTGAGAATCAGGCAGAACTCAATTGGTATTTGCGGCTCGTTGAATAAAAGGAGCGAAATAATGTGTACATTACAGTGAATGCGGGATAATCCGTGATTCAGATTCAAGACCATTGTTCTCTCCAGAGCTCTTTCCATTATTATAAGTTGGACATCCTCGTGTGTAACAGTTGAAACCCTTTGGAATGGGGATTTTATAAGAATCAATGTATTGATTCATTCAATTTCCTTTTCACCCTTCCCTCATTTCGACAAGAGTCCGGCTGAGGTTCGTTTCGTGAAAAAATCAAATCTTATTATACGTTCGACTTAACAAATCAGAGAATGGAAAATTGGAAGAGAAGAAAAGCCACTCAATTCCTATTCCAGACATGGAGGAGGACAAGAAGGGGTGGAATGGTCACCGTCGCTCTAATAGAATCACATTACCATTCCAATGTCCGCTTGTCCAACAGAAGGAAAAAAAACTGATGGGCAGGGAAAGGGGAGAGAAAGTTTAAAGTTCTCCTCGCCTCAACCGCTCTGTCCAAACAAATGAAACTTTTCACTTGTCCCTTTGAGACAAGACCCCCGGGTTTCTCTCGCAGCTCAGCCCACCAATAAATTCAACTCAATCCTTGTTGCCAAAATACGGAAAGCTACTTACAGAACCTTTTGGAAACTGATGAATCAAAACTTCAAGTTTTTATTAATGGTCTTGTAAAGTGTTCTCTTTCGTTTCTTCCAAAACGACACTATGTAATATCTGTATATTTACAAGGAATAGAAGTAGTCGCATACAAAGTAGCATCTAAATTGCCTACTTCATCATAAAAGAGTGGAATTGATCCAAACCGTCTTATTACAAAATGGAACGAAGAAAATACATGGTAGAATTGAAGAATCTCCCATTGGATCTTGAAAGTTTTTTTTACCTAAGCCATAGGACAAACAATGTAACTTGACAGAATATAGAGAAAATAGAGGGTGAAGAGTATTGAACATTTTTTTCTAATCATGATGAGAGTATTTGTCAAAATTTTCTCGGGACGATCCATCTATTCATTCTCGCTCTCTCAACCAGCGGAATCGATCTGGGATGAGGGGCATAGAAAAAGAAGAAAAGCCTTTACATGGACGTTATCTGGGGAATGAAATGGTGAAAGCTAAATAATAAATGGGGTGGAGGGGGTGAATAGTGGAAAAGTGGAGTTCAAGTGGACGCGTATGTTGATGGCAAGTGGAGTTTCCTAATGCCTTCTCATAGAAAATCAATCATGAAAACAAGGCGGAGAGGAGAGCATTGTTACACTCCGTTGAACCCACCACTGATTTCCTTTCCACCAAATTTCATTTTCCTCCCTAAACTGACTCACTAAATCCACTTCTCAAAATTTCATAAGCTTCATTGTCGTTTATGTTCCTCTCGGGTTGAGTATTTTGTGCCAACTCATGAAATAAGAATGGAGTTGAATTTAAGAGAGTTCTTGGGAAATTCTCTTGAGCCTCTCTCAAGAGCTCTAGATATATAGCCCAGGAATTGTGGATTCTTTATACAGAATTCTGCCCAGTGGATTAGTAGAGAGGCGAGCGAGAGGAAATCTGCTCAATCAGATGGTAACTTTTTTCATTAGTCGACCGTCCAATAAAGTACTCTCCACTTCATTCATAATAGAGAGTTTGAGGAGACTGTGAGGTCAATTTTCTTGGCAAACATCCTCGTGCAAATACATTTTACGTTCTGATCTTTACCTTGTTAGGAGAATTTCACTTGGAGGCAATATACAATATAAGGAATGAAGGAACTGAAGCGCAAACGACAAGTTCTTGCTCGTATACTTCCTAAAGTTAATGGCTTATTGGTCACGGGAGGGGGGAATGAGGAACCAGGCAGGAGTCTTGGATTCTCTGACATCATGTTGACAGCCATCCATGAAAGGACCCCAATAATGACACTGACAAGGGAGCTCTGGAGAATTGCTCAACTTCTTTCACCACCATAAGACAGTTTCTTCACAAGAAGAATTTTCTGGATATTTTAAAGTTCTTTCTTTCGACTCCGAGTTGGATCTCGAGTTGGCTCAAATCATGTCAAAATGCTTATTCAATGAAGTGGGAAAAGAAGTGCAAAAGTTGGGTGAAGTGGAAGGGATGAAATTTCTTGTTATTTCAACTTGCTCGATGAGTGAACCAACGATGAATGATGCATTATTTAGATCCTTTTACCATTTTTAGAATGAGTTTAAACATTCTTGGCTTTTTTATTTCCACCATATAATACCATAAGCTATTGTCAATAGCTAAAATACAGTAGTGAAATTTTTCTATTACAAGTTGTCAATAAAACATTGGAAAAAATTCTTAACGGGAATGATGCGAATTGTGGATTGAGGAATCTTGTATTTGATTTACATAAAGTCGAATGAGCTTCCTCAATTTCAAGAGCGAGGATTGAGGAGAATAATGGATTTCTTCAATTTGTACTCGCAGCTGTCATTTTCATCTTCATTCCATCCGCAATGGAGTGAAATTCCTAATGGAATCTTTTCAGCGCTTTCCCTACACAATGGAACGGAGATACAATGAGAGGCATAGGGGGACAATGCACCGTATCCCTTCAATGTCTGACATGTGATGGAACTCGTAAGAAGAGTGAATTCCGGCATTAGGGATTACTTAACTATTTTATTAAACTTTGAGATGGGAGGTCACAAAAGGGCTTGGTATACCTTCCATAAACTAGGTATGCATGTTCCGAGAAGCCAACAGTCTTCATCGCTCCCACTTTTGAGCATAAAAAATTCAAGCCATTCCCACTTATTTCAATCAATGTCAATTCCAAATTGGATTTCTTGCACGACTAAATCTGAGCTCAACGGAGCTTCATCTCTAATTCAAATTTCTATCTAAAAAGATAATTTCAAATTTCTATCTAAAAGCTTAACCTCTCTCTCATTTAGAGAAAACTTGTAAGGCAGAGGTCAATTAATTCCCCTTTCTCTTAATTTGTTCCAACTTTTGATTTGTGCTCTTCAAGTATTTATTGACGTGCATCCTGCGTCAATATATTTTCCTAGAATTTCTCGATACTTTGAACACACAATGGTATTTAATCGTTACATTGCTAGAAAACTATATCTATTATGAATTTCTAAGCGAAATCCTATGTTTTAAATATTTTAGGTATATTTGAATATATTTCATGTATGTTATAGCATAGCCAACTCTTATGCCTAAAAAGAGAACTCGTGCATTTGAGATTACAAATTACGAATCGCTCTGAGCTCCAAGAGATTTTGGAAAAGATTATAAGTAGAAATAGTACAATAAAGATGGATTTGTGTTGTACATAGTTGATTTAGTAGCTCTGATTCAAGTCGTCTTTCTCAAATACTCAGAGATTTCCATTCAAATTCCCCTATTTGAAAGGATGAAATTTGAAGAATACTTTCTCCGTGGGGAAAGAGAAGGTGGGGGATGGAAAGTATAAAGTGGTTTTTCCAAAGGGCTGGAAAAGCCCTATTCATCGTAACCCGTTCGGAATGCAGATTGAGATGAGAATGTAATCCAGATGGGATGGAGGTTCAATTCACACGCTTGGATGACACTTTCCGACTATTCATTCCCTCCTGGAAACGAATCGTGAAATATTGCGTTAGGATTTATCATTTTGGATTTTCAAGTCTCAGAAGTCGAAAAGGGAGTTTCTTATATGGCTTTTTATTCCACAGAAAATCTCTTTTTTCTTTACATTTCCTCATATATAACGAATGTATTCATGCCCCTCTCAGCCCATTTCCTCCTTTCACACTCTAATGGAAATGTGTATGGTAAAGCCTGGAAGGATATAACTCACACTTGCATATTGTTATTTCCTCGCCACAGAATCAGGTTCGTAAAATTCCGTGCCTTCGATGCGTAAAAGAGGAATGGAATTTAATATTTCCGAGAGAGATTTTCATGAATGGCCTCTCGGATTGCTTCTAATTTTCTGAGTCATACAAGAAGGTTACATCACGAAAACTTATTAACACAGTTATCTTAAATCCATATTGAGGTAATTGCTTACTTTTTGACACTTTTAGCTCAAAAAGTACATTAGTTTCATTATACCCTTAAGTATAATCTTTAATATACATTTTATGATCATAATAGAAAGATTTTTTTGGTATAAACTATTAAAACTGTTTCTGATAGTTTTGTCAATTTTATTAAAACAAAGGAAGCTTTTACCATTTTTATCTCTAAAACGTAGTTATTTAAATTTCAGAGTTCCTTTCGTGCATTGAACCTCTTAAAATAATGGGGAAAACCTCTCAGTCTGTTGCAAAGTCAGTGATTTAATATTAAACTTCCATCACTTGAATGCGGAATAGGAAGAGAACTTCCATCTCAAAAAGCCTACGTCTCTCACATTGTTTTCCTTTCCAAATGGACTTTTATTGTTCGAATGTCATAAGCCTCACTCTGCCCACACTCTCCCATTAAGTTGGATTAAGATCCAACTCAAGAGATGTGGGATCTCAATGTAAATAATACATTTGACTAAGAAACTCTAGAAAGTGATTCAATATGAGCAGAGCAAGTTTATTTTACATCATACACACACTACTATGAGGCTTAAAAGAATTTTTTTAGTTCTAAATAGATTGGTTATATGAGAGTTGAAGAAAAGTGAATTTTTTCTTGATGGAGGGGAAGATGAGGAGTTGGCATGCGAGGGAGCTATTAAAAATAAAAAGCGTAAGCGATACTTTTCGCTTTTACAAAAGGGCGAGGCCATTGTGATGAGATAATTCTCAATGTCCATTGTTCGATAAAAATGAGAGAGCCGGAGAAGGGAAGAAGTTGTGGAAAATCAATAGGGGAGAATAATGGGAAGTGAAAGGAAAAGGAAATGTACATCATTACTTCGATCTCTTCGAGCTATCCCTTTTTTGACAAGGGATAATGATCGAGGGGTTTTTCGCCGAGCAGAAGGTGAGAGACGTCGACGACGCGTCCAGCAATAACCAAACATTGGGAACATCCTGGCTTCGCAAATAGAGAACACCCGCTGCTCAGTCCATTCTTACTTCTTCCCATTCTCTCCCTCCATTTACATCCCAAAAATGAAGACTGGAATCTTTTTTACTCAATGGGAAATTAGAAATGGAGGAGACAACCAAACATATGCTTTCCATTTAGCATTACTACATATTACCTAATGAATGAAAGAAATGAATTGGATTTTGCTAGAAAAGGGTCCCTTTTCAAATATTGCTTTTCATTATAATACAAGCGTTTTCATTGCGATAACATAGCTCTCATTTTTAGAATTCGTGTCGTATTGATTGTACTACCACGTTCTCATATGGGTATACTATTTAACATACTTCACTTACAATAAGTATTACTTACATGCATGTATACCTTTTAACACTGATATTATTTCACATATTTGAGATACCTATATCTATTTAATAGGACGACTGAAAGGTAGTGAATGAAGGTAAGAAGGCTCGAGAAGCTTTCATTGAGGAAATTTTATATAATCCTCTTCTAATATTTGACATGTCAGAAAATTGGAAAATGTATTGTTACTCATTGAATTCTTCAGATGAAAAGGTTCAATGAAAATCCAATTTCTTATTTGGAAATACAAACATCTCGTAAAATCTCTCAATGACAGAGGAGTTCTCTCTTACAAAAAGTATTCAAGATAAGGAATGGCAAAAGTTTGGGTTGAAAATACACATCATATGGGGTATACAATGTATTGTGTTTCATGCGAACTTCCGTTTTCCAACGCCAAATGTCCTTTAGTTTTACTACAGTTTTCATAAACTCAACAGCCCCTGAAAGTGAGTCAATGTCTGGAAAAAAGAAGCAAAATAGAATATGGAATATCCCTTATAAATACGAAGTATAACTATAACTTTAAAAGTGGCTTAAAGGATGATCATTGACAACCTTTTTTCACCATACTATCTACGCCCAGCTTTAAGCTCCAGCTCCACGTCTTACACACTCGTAATTTTATTCTGTGGGGCTGAAAGGGGATGCAAAGGTGAATTTATGTTTGGTCCTTAATCAAAACTTTATGGATGCACATCCTACCATGAGGTTCTTGTAATGTGTAAAAGTCTAATGTGTTATATTTGTGGATGGCGGAGGCAGAGGGTGAGTGGTGAGGAAGTGAGGGGCCGACCAGAGTCGTAAACTGCCTTAACTTGGAGCATTTATCACAAAGAAGAATGGTGGGCGTCAGGGTTTAACTTGGACTTGGGAGAACTCCATTGTGCCCGAAACATCCATGAATTTGAAGGAAGCGGAGAGTGAAAAGGAAGGCGAGGTGTGAATTTCGTACTTTGTAATGGGCTCCTCCGGCCTCCACCTGAGGACCCGGGACTCACAGCCTTAAGTAAAGTTAACTAATGGCCTTAATGGCCTCTCCGTAGCTCCAAGGGCTCCAACGGATCTGTGGTTACTCTCTTCTCCTTCTTGTGTTTGTGTGTCTCCGTGAAGAACTCCGCCCGACATTATTGGCTTCGTTCGACGGAGCAGAGAATGGGTCCCGAGAAATCAGAGACCTTATCAAATCTTCTTTTATTCTCTTTCCTTTTCTCACGTTGTTATTACTTCCCTGAGAGCCTCAAATCGATACACAGACTCTCGGCTTCATGAACTTTTACAAAAGTTAGTCCAAGGATCTCCTACCCCACCCATCACGCTCTATTCACTTCCTCTCTCTCTCTCTCTCTCTCTCTCAAAATTTCCCAAAAGGAATCAAAATAAAATGTATTGCTTTTCTCAACATTGTAAAAATTGTATGGTTGTATGAGTACTTCAAACTTCCATACATTTCTTTTCGCATGCATTCAATTTGCAGACTTTTTGAGTTGCCAGCAGAAATTTCTAAGAACCTTTATTATATTCTCCTCCCATAAAACGAATTTTTGCAAGGAAGAATAAAATATTGAAGGGCCTTTGAATCTTTCTGAGGTTTGAATGAGTAGGAAAATCGGATTGAATAGCTTTTATATGGGAAGTTTGGGAAGTCATATTCTCTTCCTTCTTATTCACGCTATGGGTTGTGTAAAAATGAATGTTTGTGTGTATCAATTGACAAAGGATCTTGGCCACTCATTCTGAACAGTTGGAAGATTTAGTTGGAATCCTTTCCTTTCGGACTCAATCGCCCAAGCCCAATGCGGGATTATGGACCAGATGTGGAGATCCGTAAGAGGAGATTGTAGGAATTGAAAGGAGGAAATCGCTTAGACCTCGCAGCTCAACATTCAAGACTCAAACAATGAGGTTAATCAGACCTGAATTGGGATTCGTAAGGACACAAAAGGGGATCTTCACTGGGAGCTTTAAGCTGTTACATGACAGACTTAATAACGTCCTTTTGTCTCCACCACCCCTCAAAGACTCGAGTCTTCAAAGGAGGGATTCCCGAGACCATCGATTCATGTCGGAACAATTATCCGTGATTCGTATTCAAACTCTCTTCAGTTTATTCCATCTAGTTACCTTCAACGTTACAGAGGAACCATAAATACCATACAAACATGTTACCTTTAATTCCTTATAAGCTAACAATAAATCGTAAGTAATTCTACAAATACTGGCGCCTTTATTCTAAACAGGGTCTTCTATTTGACAAACTCCATTGTCAATAAATTTCGCATCATTGCAGAACAACGAATGTGCCATAAACTATAAGTAGATACATAACGTATATAAATAGCAAATAGGTATTAATACAAAAGTTATAGATATAATTACATTGGAGGTAATCCTTATCAGGTACATAATCCGAAAGCTAAATAGCATCGTACAAAAGTACAAAGTTGGGAAAAGGGGAGATTTATCAAACTCCATTTTTGACCAAACCTTTTAATTAAGAAAAATTCAAAGACTAAATTTATGGATAAGGCCAGATAAGTTTTGAGGGAAAGGAAATGAGGACAATTTCCTGTTTTGATTCCAAGAGAGTTCGTGCGGATGTAATGTGTAATCTCATGGAGGCGAAGGAAATGATCGAGAGTGGTTGGTCAGATAGGGATTATACCCAGACGTTTATCGAGGCCAGTTGAATTTTCTCCCTCGTAATGTAATTTTTGGAGTGAGGGGAGTCGTGGCGGCAGTCGACCGAGGGAAGCGTCTGATTACGCTTTGACTGATGGGCTTTTCGCGTGACCCCGTTGAATTAGGTGAAACATAAAATCCTGGCTACGCTAATCAATGCTCCATTACACCTTCCATTACTCTCCGACCGCAGGTTGTCTTCCCCGAGCCAACGAACCCTTCCCATTATTCCAAATTCTAAATACAATCAAGGCTCATAAACACATCAAGAGCCTCATGCTATCTCCCTCATCCACCCCTCACTCACTCTCAATTTACTTTGCAAATTTCCTCAATTGGAAATGACTTGGAGGAAAGATGCTCCTTCGATGAACAATTTATCCTCTCTCACTCACTCAAGAAACTCAAGATACATTTTGTGGTAGTAAGTATAGTAGTACATTGTTCACCTCGAGTTATCCAAGCAAATCTTCTTATGTGTAAATGCAGAAATCGTGTATTCATTTAGCAGGGATTCAAAGGACCTTTTGTACCATCCACTCGATTAATAATGCTTCATATGGAAGATGAATGGAGAGAAGTTAAAGAGGAGACTGAAGGGATTTGTGTATCAATTTAAACTGAATAGATTAGAAGGCCCAGCTGCCGCTCCGACCACCCATCCTCTCTCTCATCAACTTTAATAAGTCTCGGTTCGAGAAATAGATCTCCAACTGTTACATATTGCATTAGTGGAATTGAATTAATCTTCATTGCTCTCGGACAGAGCCAAAAGATCTCTCACTTAAGAGATTCCCAAGACGAGCCCATTTAAAACCTTTTAATTCCAGAGCTTCTGTCTTTCGTTTAATCTCTCCATTTACACTTCTCCATTATTTCGTTGCTTTCAAGGTTCTTTGGTTCTTTTCAATTCCCTATAAGAAAACACATGTATTTATGCCTCTAATAAATCTATTAAGTGAAGAAGCCGAAGAACCAGAAATCCTCCGTACTCAACCCATAGGAATCTCTCATAAAATACTTCCAGAGCTCCCAGTTCCCCATCTTGTCCACATGCCATACCAAGTGGTGGTCGTTGAGGAAAAGTGAGAGGAGACTTGATTCCTAATTTCACGCTTCACTCCTCGTCAACCCTAGAGAGAATCTCTCAATTCCCCCATCTCGTCTTTGCCTTGCCGAGTGCGGGAAGAGACGCGAGAGAGTTATGGGCCAAAGAACTTGAATTCTCTCATCCTAATTGTTCATTAAGAGTATTTATGACTCTGTTAGGGAACCTCTGACCAAAACTTTCCTCTCAACTTCTTCGGAGAGCGAGGGGAGTTTGAAAGTGAGCCGAAAAGTCAGTTCGAGTCCCTCTCTGCCCATTATGAGATTTATGTCATGGGATCGCGGGTTGGGTCGAAGATTGTTTCTCGCTTACGTAACGCAACTTCTTTCTGTTTGGTCTGGGCGGGGTTGGGAGAGATGAGGAATATTGTAGAAAAAGAACAGATTCTTATCCTTTGAGTGTATTAAAATACTTTTGAATGAAATTCCGAACTACAGGGTGCCAAGAAACCTTTGTGGGGTATTCGTTCGACCACGATCGGTCATCTCTAAAACTCGTGTCATGTACTATTCGAAAGAACATCAATTTCTGTATTAAGTGACAAAAATTCAGACTTCTAAGTCAAAGTTGAAATTATTCGTGAGGGTGAAATGAGAAAATTTAAAGAAATGAGGCAATAAATTCATATCAATTCGCACTTATTCTGAATTTTAAAACTTTGATGAAAACTTGCCAAATGGAATTATTAACAGAAAACATAAGCCAAGAATCAAAAGACATCATGTTAGAAGCTCTAAGAAGTTGAATAAAGGTTCGACTACATTTGCTTCTGAAATGGAACAATGCTATTTGAACGGAAACCGCCCTAATTAAATTCACCCTCACAAATAATTTGAACTTTGACCTAGGAATCTGAATTTTCACCACTAAATGCAAAATTTGATGCTCTTTCGAATGGTACATGACACGAGTTTTAGAGATGACCGGAAGTGGTCTAACGAATACCCCATAAAGGTTTCTTGGCACCCTGTATTGTGTATTAAAGTATTATATCAAAGTCTGCGGGTTTTTGTGTGTTGGAGGTCCATCGAGAGTCCGTGGCATAGAAAGGGGCACGGAGAGTAAGAAGGTGTGGAAGTATAAAAGCATTTAGAGACTCTCTTGTTCAGAGGCTGAGGTCTGAAGGTGCGGGATGGGAGTTCAAACACTCGCCGCTTCGCCGCCGCCTTTGATCTCTCGAGCGTATGAGCACGAATGTGAAATGCGTCCATCGCGTGCCAAAATATCCGTTCTAATCATAACAATAAATTCCTTCCCTTTGATCTTGAGGCCGAATCCTCCCGTCCGACTCCCGTCTTTTTAGGAAAGAGACAAGGGCTGGATTCACTTCGCAAGGGAGTATTGAGACGTTTCGCCTTTGAACGCCTCCATGAGTTGAATGAATATATCAAGTGATCCTTTGTGGTGAGGAGACAATGAGCAGTTTTGAGATTTAATTTTAAACTTATAAAAGAGACAAAGGAGGACTTTGGAAAGCGGCGAAACAAAGTTTCATTATTTTACACACGAGCCGCGACTTGCGACATACTTATATTTACTTAAATATTTTAATGGCCAAGGCCTGTAGGTTCTAATCGCACATTCGTTGGAGGCTTGTCGTTTCCCTGCTCATGGGGATTCGCAGGGTATATGGTCTTGGACAGAAGACACTTGTCTTTGAAGGGAGATCAAATGAGAGCCGCCAAGGGAAGGAACTCCTATATGAACGTCTTTTTGTCATAATTTGCATCTCCTTTGGCTAAGCTACTAAGTATGAGCTAAGCTTTAGCTCATATTTTTGTATGCTTGTGTGACTATGCGAGGGGCAGAGTGCAAAAAGTGCAGTTGTCATCTTCTTGTTCCTTGTGAGTGCGTGTGTGGGAGCCGGCGAAGGGCAAAGGAAGAGAGAAACAATCCCAATGTGCTCTCCCTTTCATCTTCCCCGACTGATTCAATTGGTCATAAGCGGCGTCCTTTGAACATTCCTAATCCACACCGATACGCTTATCTCTACCTCCGACGGCTCCTCATGCACACACTCCACTCCACAATGCCTGTGAACCCCGCATGTAACCCGATGCCTCTATTCTAATGATTATTTTCTCTGGAACTCAAGCTCGCAACTGTTTACGATTACGCCCCGCTTTAGTTCTTAAGCTCTGGCCAGGATGCCGGCAAAAGACATTTAAAAAGGCGGCTTCAATTCATGTGCCTTAAAAGCCCAAAGACTTTTCTCGATTTGGTCTTTTCAACTCTCAATGAGATATATGAGGGCAGATTGGTCAAGGGATGCACGGGAAGGAGAGAAAAGAGACTTACGTTCCCGTCGAGCTTCGAGTACTTCCGAAGCCGGAGCCGCCGCCCGAAGAAGGATATGGACCGAATTTTGGCAAAGGTTGGGGTGAAGTAATTGAAAATGTGGTTCGAGCGCAGCTTGGAGCTCAGGATGAGGTTTTCTCGACTTACTTCCGCCTACTGTTCGCCAATGCAACCGAAATTCCCCTTTTCTTTCGCCTTCATCCACCCGCAGTCACACGCAAACTCACGCACTCGACGACTTCCCACCTCAAATATAATTAAGAATCAACCCCTATATGCCTCAACGAGATTCGCTAATTCTCGATTGACACAAATCGTTAAAGGTCGGTTTTATTTTTGGTAAATGAAAATGAAGGGAATTTCTCCTTCACCGCTGGCTTAAATCCACAAATAATTTTTTTAGTGTTTATAAAATCACCAAAATGATATTATATTTTAAAACTTATAGTATGATAGTATGATAAAGTATTACTTGCATACACTTCATAAAGTTGCATTACAATAGATTTTAAGAAGCCATTATTTTTTACTTATTTTATTCATGCTAAAATAAATTCAGTTTTGCAAAGAATAAAACGTCAAGTCTTTTTGTACTCCAAAACACGAAGTAAATTTGAATGTCGTAATTTAACTTTATCGTATAATTTTATTTAAAAATTGAGCATTAAGAAAAATCATTGTTGATATTTTGCTATGTTCAAAGTAAAATGTTAAAAAGAGCTTTTGGGGGTTTGAAATAAGTAAAAAGTCGTAGGTAATTGGGGAATTGAAGGTATAGAGAGATTAAAGTCAGAGAAGATGAGCGAGAAAGGTTCTTTCTTCCCATAAAAGTAGGAGTGGAAAAGCATTTGAGGATGAAAGGGAGTCCCTTTCTCCCAAATTTTAATATCAATTAAAGGGAAGCCGGAGAAAGAATGCGAGTTATAATGTATTTTGTTGTTTGTATGGGGGAGCAACCAACCGCCCTGATGAATAATGTCTCTAGATCCCTTTGAAGGGAAAAGAGAGACTACAAAGGTGAGTCGTCTGATCTGCTCGGGACTTCAAAGGCTCCTCCAGGACGCATACGAAGTGGAAGAATAGACCCGATCAGCATCTCTCCCGGATACAAACATAGCGGTCCTTTGAAATGGAGCTGCGGTACCTTCGAAAGATTATTTTTGCACTCGGATCAAAGTCGGCACTTCAATGCAAATTGATCTTCCGTTAAATAGCTCTTCTCTCCCGTTCTCCACCCCACTTACAGCCCACTCGCTCAAGACTAAAACCCTCATCTTCCTCATGTGCCGTCTCATAAATGCTCAGCTGGAATACATTCAGCCTAATTGTTTCTTTAAACCCGCCCCAATTAACGTCATTAATCATGCGGTTCTTTGACGGATTTAATAGTCTCAGTTTCAAAATTATTTTTTTTATAAATTTCCTCGTTTTTTGTTAAACTTTATGAATTTATGAATTCATTATTAGCTAATTTATTGAAGATAATATTGTAGTATTACTGTACACTGTAGATATATTACAGAAATTAATTAAATTGCAGTGATTTTTCTATGTATTTCACATGTATTTACTTATAGGTAATTTTGTGTTACAAAATAATATAACTAAAATTAAATATAAAATATAATAGAAATAATAACAAAATATTATTATCGAATAAATAAAGCTTTAAATATTAGAATGTTATTAAGATTTTTCATTAAAAATACATTATTTGGACTGTAAATTACTTTTCTTTTGACACTTTTAAATCAACCTGAATATTTGAATGACTCGAAAGGGAAGATGAGTAAAACTCTTTAAAGTATTAATGAAAGGTGTATGCTTTCTTTCTAAAACTTTTTTGTAAAGCTCTTATTTATTAATCCTTTCTTCAATTCACTCCACTTACTCATCAACATTCTTTCTCCCTCTGGTCCTAATCTGAGCCTTCTTAATGAAAAAAATCAGGATAATGGAAACCCGAGACAATACATTTTAAGTCCCTTATTTCACCCTCGCCTTCACACATCTTCTCAAATTAAAAATGGAAATAAGAGACAAATTAAAATTGTCTCCCTCTCAATCCCCTTTATTTCTCCAGGCATTCGAGGCGTCTCATTTGCATACTTCCGATTCCTTCTTTCAGAAACTCATTAGTTGAAATTTCTTCAAAACTTTCATTTTTTCCTTTCTCTTAGCTTGATGTAAATGAGAGGGAGATATCCAGAGAATTCGAATTAAATCCTCAGGAACAAGGCCTGACGAGGAAGTGGAGAACGTATTAAGAATTCGAATTTACCATGTAGAATGTTTGTTATCCGTCTCGAGTAGTGGCGTGTAGAAGTAAAGACTAATCGTGAGTTTCGTCAAGTTGTTGGTCGGTGCGGGGAGTCTATGTATAAGATGTTACTAAATATTTAAAGATTTAAAGTAGGGAGGAGGAGGGCCAAAGAGATGAAAGGGAGGAATTGATAAGAACGGGCAGAGTTCTGGGAAAGTAAAAAGGAGACATAAATCGGAACTATTAATGTAATTTGAGGACTTCGTAATCCAAGTTCTTCAAAGGATTTCTTTTATGTCACGATTAGAAGCTTATGTATGTATGAATGTGTATGTAGTGTGTGCAAAGGAGATGAATGGAAGTCGGAGAGTCGCGACAAGAGCCTATGTCAATCTACTCTAATACGACTGTAATGAATCTCCCGCTCTCGTCATCATCGCTCTAATATCTCTTATTTTTCCCAACCGGGTTTTCGACTTCAAAGGCTCATCCTCGGCGGCTCCTTTTCAGGTTCCTTATCATTTCTAAGCTAATAAAACTTAAAAGATTCCCTCCCAAAGACCCGAAACTTGTCTCAAAACTTTGCCTCTCTCATCTTCAAAGTATTCAAAATTTAATCAAGTTTCTCTTTGGCATAATATTCCTTAAAAATAACTTTTAATTTCGACGTCTATATTCAGTTACGTAAATATTACCTTTGAGGTAGTTGGTGGAGGACCTAATAAATACATCAGAGTTTTGGAAAGAAGACATCTCCCTCTGAAGTTGTCAACTTGGACGGGCTTATTAAGGGAAAGGTTGTACAGAGTAAATACTTATTTGCAATTTACTTGATTACGTTCCCTGCATAAATTGACGCCCGCTGAAGGGACACGTGAGAGATGACTAATTGTAGCTCACGCTGTCACCGAGTTCCCTTCCAAGTCATTTCAATTGGCCAGAGAGAGAAAAGAGGGCAAAGGGAAAGTTGGAAGTCTTTGAACGTCTCTGTATGTAAATCCATAGAGAGAAGGTATGTATTTGAGGAGGAGTTCTTCAGAACTGCTGGGAAATTCATTAGGATGCATATGAGGCAATTTGATGAGTGAGTTTGGGCCTTTCTCGGTTCCTAATGGAAGATCCTTCTGAACTTCCCTTTGTAGATGAAAGGTTCCGCTTGAAGTAGACAATATGGAAACCTGTGGTCCTAATTACATCTAACTTGATTTAACCTCCTTTATGGACTCCTTTGATGTTTCTCGGCTCCACTTCTCTCGATTCTTCATATCCATATGGGAGAACAATGCAAACCTCTTTGGTTATGAAACAGAATCAAAGATGAGGATGACAATTTACAAGAAAACAACTTGTGACGAAGCAATAATGGAGAACATCAGAGGAGAAAAAATGCTTTGAAATAAGGAACTTCCTCTTTTTGGTCCAAACTCGCTTCCGCCCAAAATTTTGTAGCAGAACTGATTTAATTTTATTCTCCTTTGAAAGTAAGTGGGGATGCTCTTCAACAACTATTAACATCTGGAATAACTGTCGCTTTTTCTTTTGATCAAAATGTATTTTATTATGAAACAAATATTACTTATTTAATGTTATAAGATTTTAGGTATATTTTATACTTAAATACAACAATAAAAATAAAACCATTAATTTTAATTTAATTTAAATAAATATAAATGTCTATCAACTAATATTTAGTTGCCATTCTACACAAGTCCTACTGAACTGTGTTGGTCTTTGATACATTATTGTTTTATTAAATGAAATGAAAAATATAAAATTTTAACAGAAAACACAATTTTAGTAAATTAAGATATCACATCATAGAAAAGGTAAGTGGGAAATGTTCTAGATTCAAAACGAATCGAACCTTCTTACATTTAGTTTTATTTCCTTTTTTATGTAGCCCCTTTGATCTTTTTAAACTTACCGTTAACTATATAGCCAGGATATGCATGTTTGTACTTTTATACTCCAATTCGGTGTGTGTATCTGCTACTTTAGACCATACACGCTGATATAATTGTACACACGCTTAATACTTCCTTTGAACTTCAAAGGAAATTAGACCAAATTACAATTGAGAGATGATTGATGTGAGTTTCATTTCATATAAACATACTCATAAATATTCTATATGGCAAAATTAATTTTATTCCATCCAGTCTTTACGTATTTATTACCGTCATTTAACATTTGAAAAGCTTGACACAAAAAGATATTTTTATTATGTATTGGATTCTTTTAGAATTTCGCTTGATGGGACTTTCACTCCTTTCACCTGTGTGGGTTCGACGTGAATCAATTAGGGGAAAAGAAGATTTTGTTTAGGTAGGGGAGGGAAGGCACTGGGATGGAAGTATCAATCTCGTGACTGCGAGAGCCATTTCTTTCGTCTTCAAAGGATTTCCCTCCCTGTGAAGAAGGAGCGGCGCTTTGAGCCGGGCGGCTGCCGGAAAGAGACAGAAGGGAGATCAAAGGAGAACATGAAAGGCCTTTCATCAATGCTCTCTCATTAATAATGTCCTGTGTGTACAACAGGCCCGCCTCGAGTTCCACCACAGACTCAAAAACTATTCCTTCTGATGACCGGAGACGATGCAGGTCTCATTTTTATATGACCCTTTTCTTCTCACAGAGAGAAAACCAAGACTTTTAATTAAGGAATCCTAAAAGAGACGGATGACCGAGTTGGGATCACAATTAGCTGATCAAAGGATTCCTCTCACCCTGCTCCTACCCCCTTAATCGTCTTCGCACTAAACTAGGATCTCTCCCTACCCGATATAAACTCTCTAACCTTAAATCTCACAGAGTGGAAGCAGAGGGGGAAATCGTTTAATTCCTGTCTCTCCTATCATAACTTACACACCTAACTTATAATTCGGGTTTATAATTAACCACTATCAATTATCGATTAATGGCATTACGCATAAAATTGTCACTCTTTCACAAGCTGTGAATTTCTTAATTTTTAAATAATTGGTATTTATTGATGCTTTAAATATATAAATAAACTGGCATCTTTTTTGAAATACTCTAAACTTATTTGAAAAAATTATTAATTAAAGTAGTAATTACTAAATGGAACAATATTGCTAAAAACAAGTAATTAGAGGAAAAGGCTCTTTGAGATTTTACATGTTGATGAAAGATACGTACGAGTCTTGAGACCTTTCAATTTTCATCCTTCAATCAAATTGAAAGAGTTGAAGATGACGAAGAGGACAAGAGACTCTTTCCTTAATGAAAAAATGAATTAAATCCTCTCGAGTGACGAGTCCTCGAGATTTCCTCTCTGTAGCTCTCTAGCTTTCACAGAGGAGCTTAGCGTTTTCGTCTCCCCAGGAGCTAATACGAATCTCAGAGGGTCAAATACTTCTTTTTCAACATCACAAGAAAAAGTAATCTCAAAGAAATGAAACAGAAAAAAGAGAAAACCCTCAAGAACTTCAATCCTAAAATGGATGTCATTGGTTAAGGCTAATAAATTGATGATTATTGTGAGCTAGGTTTCTTTATCTTCTTGGTCTCAGAGATTTTTCTCTCTGGCTCGAACTTTGTATTCCTAAAATCCAAAAAAGATATTCTACCTTGTTAAAAGTTAAAGAAAAGTTAAATACATAACATTCATGTCCTTTTGAATTTCAAGCTAAAAAATCTTATTACTCCAGGTAAACTTGTAGCATCTGGGTATATACTTCATACTTTAAACTTTCAAGTCCCTAGGTTTTTAGGTCATATATAACTTGGAATCTCAGGAACTGTTTAAAATGATTGAGACCTTTATCATTTATTAAACTCTATAGCATTACACATTAGATTGAGGAGCAATAATGCTTTATTACGTAATAATACAAGACCGCTTGAGGGACACAAAGAATTGTTTGAGAATTTAATAATTTCAGTACTTTTTGAAGAAGAACCGGGTTACGCATGGATAAGTGATATGGATGTATTTAGTTGAATTGAATTTGAAGGAAGATGAAAGGTAGCAAGGAGGATGAGGAGGCCCCTTATCATTGTTTCCTCAGAATTCCTCAGGCTCTGATCTCTATTTAAATTCGGAATCTTTACGTGAATACTAATAGGAATCCCACAAGACTCCCTTTCTACCTCTGTGAAGGAACAGAGAAACAGGGAAGAGAGGTGGAAGGAACGGCGGGCCAAGAGGACTCGTCGCTGGGCCTCTTCCCCTTCAAAGTGGAGGAAGACAAGAGAGAGGATATTAATAAGGCAATGGAGAAGAAGAGATAAAAGAACTTCCTTTCATCTGCCGAAAGGAAGGCAAAAGAGGAGATCTCGCAATTTTTCTTTATTCTTCCCTTTGAAGCCTCCTTTTCCCATTCTCCTTTCAAATTTAAATCTCCACCGCCTCCTCCGCCTCTCAACGTCTCTCATTGAAGACGGAAATATGCAACAATAATACAATATATTACCTCTTTGTACACGGAGGAATATAATGGATGAGATATTCTGTCTATGAAACCACTTTATGGACCTTTTCCTACCTACTGTCTTATGACTTTTTATTCTAATGACAAGGAGCAATTGAAGAGCCGCGTTTGATCCTTCTGACGTCTTTCGTGTGTTTGAGTGTGTGTTGTGTGTTCCTCATCTCTTCCTCCTGTGTTCGTACTTCGTCCCGAGTTGATCCAGTTTTAAATTCAATGCCTGAGTTTAATTATTTTCATGGAGTGAGAGATGAAAGAGTTTGAGAAAATGCATAAAAGAGAAAATAGAGCCTCCTCTTCTTTCTTCTCTTTCTTCTCGGAGTTCAAAGGGGGTTGATAGATTTATTAAATATATATATATATATATTCTGGAGCATTGGAGTGCTTAAGGACAAAGGCCGTCATTGAGGACATGAAAGGAGGTCCTTCTTTCATCTCTTCCGACTATCAGGAGGAACTTAATTGCCCAAACACACTCAACTGCTCACCAAGCGAACCGCAGAAGGAAACGGAGACAATGTCGCTCATCAGACTCCTAATTACTCAAAATTCAAAGCGGAAACGGAACCGAGTTTGCGAATTGAAAACATTCTCAGAAGTGACTCTGTCTCGTCTCTAAGTCATTTCTCCATTCAGACTCACCATTTGATCTCTTTTGCATTAATAAATAGGTAGTTAGGCTAGACCCAGACATACGTGTTAGATATACCTTCGCATTTAATAAATAAAAACTAATGAAATGCCTAATGGAGATATTTGAGTTAATAAAAATCCAAGAAACTTTATTTCATAACAATACTATTTAGCAAATTCTTGACATTCATTATAAACATTGTTATAAGCATTTAAATTAGTTAACATTTAAACATTGTCTTCAATTTGCATTTCCTTCAAAAAGACGAAGGGGATAAATCAAGTTTGACAAAAAAGGAGAACTTTGCGTGAATGCGAAACCATGTAGATCATATAAGTTGATCTCCTGTGGATGATGTGCATGCAAGAATGGCGCGAAACTCATGTTCAGAGCCCTTTCAAATTGCTCATGTAGGAGATTTGGTAGCTGTAAAACAAAGATACTGAAGCTTCGTTTTCTTCCGTTGTTCGTCGAGCAAATCTTGGATTTTTCTACTCCTCACTAAATCTCCGAATCTAGGAATGAGGCCGAAAGTCTCTTTCAAAAGTGTCTTTGAATTAGGAGTGAGAAACGCGTTGACAGCATCTTGAAATGAGGCGACGTCAAGGGCCGCTTGTCCACTCCCATGTTCTGAGAATTTAGGAACGCAAGAAAAGAGGCGAGTGAGCTCTTCACAAACACTCTCGACTACCTGAGTCATTACGACAAACACGAGCTTCTCACTTACGCAACTAACCTGTATAGGAAGAGAAATATAATCATGTTTATTTAACTTTCCTTTAATAATGTAAAGGATCCAATAAAAGCAATTTATGCCTTTTACCTCAGACACAATTTCAATCATTCCAAGAAGCGCTTTCGTAATGTAAGGCCTAACTCCGAATGCTTCAAGGCAAATGTTCCAATCGAAGCGTCCAGCATACATGCCTTGCTCTATTTGACCAACCACGGGCTCGTACTTCATTTCGGTGTATTTGGCAAAAGTCAAATTCTCAACACCCTAATAAAAATTAAAGTTAATTCATAACATGGGCCATTTTTACTAATATTAGGCATTTTTAAAAGGAGAATCAATTACATTAATGGCAATTCGAGCTTTTTCTATAGCTTCGGGCATTTCAGGGAATCCGAGTTTAATTAAAGCTTTGTGAATCTGCGGAAGAACGATGTCTTTGGTGTATGAGCAATTATTGAGGATGAGAAGAAGGCAAGTTGATTGTGAAGTAGATAAGCCGCCACGGTCATTTTCATTTTGTAAATCCAAACTGAAGCTGCTTTTACTTTGATTCATTCTCCCTGCTTTATTTTTCGACATTAAAAGTTCCAAAGCCTAAATTCAATTTTTTTTAAATTATCATTTATAATTGAACAAATGCGAATTTTAAGGTTATGTAGTTAAGAAAATTCGTACATCTGCAAAAGATGACAAAGCGCTGCCAAAAACATCTTTGAGCGTTGCTCGAACTTCTTCACTTTTTAACAATTGTTTTTCTTCAATGTATTTCTGAAGAATTGTCTCTTTGATCATCTTTCCGCAATTGATTACTAGAGTCTCGTATTTATTTGGCTAAATCAAATTACATAATTTATAATAAATACGATACTAAAAAAATTCCATAAAGAGGCAGACAGGTTCAAACCGCCTTAACTTTTAACTCGCCGATGAAACTACCTGAAATTTTTATGGTTTGGACTCATATATAGGGCAACTAAGCCCTAGAATTTTCATAAAAATCGGATCTCTGAAATACTCCTACTTGAAAACAAGAAAAATTATTTTAATTATTTTTTACGATTTTTTTCTTTCTCATTTTAATATTAATAACTTTTGAAATAGTGAATAGATTTACCTATAAATATTGTGACTAAACATGAACCTATATATATAACATATTCTAAGAGTATTTCAATAAAAAATATTATAATTTTACTAAACGGAATGTATAATATAATAAATGAAATTGTATTTAATTTTTTATCCATTATTTGCACGTGTTTTGCAGAAATAGTAGAAAAAATTCATCTTAGCACATTTCTAGAACCCATTTATTAACGGATTCCTTCGAAATTTATCGTATAGTATCGATATATATATAACTTTACGATAGATAATGAGTAAAAAATTGAATACAATTTTATTCATTTATTATATTATATATTCCATTTAGTAAAATTATGATATTTTCTTATTGAAATATTGTTAAAATATGTTATTATTATCTAAAATAACGAGTGGTTAAACATTTTTACTAGAATTTAGCGAAATTATCTTTTCATGTGTAATAATAGGGTATAAAATGCATGAAATAGTGGGTTATTTATTTAATGTTTTGCAGGAATTGCAGAAAAATTTCAACCAAGTATATCTCGAACCCATTATCCGATTCCTTTGAAAAATTTAACGAATAGTGCTGATATATATAGGTACTTGTCAAAAAATTTATAAGAAAATTCATCCACTATTTAAAAAGTTATTAACTAATGAATGAGAGAAAATGAGAAAGAATAAAATCGTAAAAAATAATTAAAATAATTTTCCCCATTTTTAAGTAAGAGTATTTCAAAGATTGTCATCCAATTTTTATGAAAATTGTAGGGCTTAGTTGTCCTAATATGAGTCCAAACCATAAAAATTTCAGGTAGTTTCATGAGCTGGTTTAAAAGTTAAGTCGGGTTGAACCTGTCTGCCTCTCTATGGAATGAACCTCGTAGATTCGATGAAACGAAACTAATCTTAAATGTATATATTTAAATTAAAAAAGTGTTATTTTAAAAATATCCATGACGTTAGATTACAAGTGCTGTGATAAATCCATGAGTTCCAAGCGGCTCGCTAGTCCAAGTTTCTTGCCTATATAGATCGCTTACTTCTGTCCCCATTTGTTGCACCATGATTTCAAGAGAGTGAACTCTGATTTTGAAAAGAATTATCATTAAAAATTATACTTGAATTGAAAATTAAATCTAAATACTGTAATTCAATAATTTTATATATCCTATTTCTTATAATAGGTGAACGGAATGTATTAGAACCTCTACGAAATCAACCATAACTCTTAAACCAACAATGAGATTTTCATTATATTTCTACCAATTATATCTTATTATGTTAATCAAACATCCATATACTTAAATTTGAAAATTTATATATAGAATATTAATTAAATGTTATGTTAAATGAGCATCCTAAAAAGGTTGCATATTTCCGCGCGATTTGAATAAATTAATATTTTTATTTACAACCTCAATTCAATCAAGATTAACAAGGTAAATAACAAACTATTAATGTTTTAAGTTAGTTGATATTAGCAAATATATATGGGATAAGTTTATAGTTAGTTTTTTAAACTTTATACATAATTAGGAAATGAACGAGTGGCTGCACTTGAGATCGCGCGGAAATATACAACCTTTTTAGGATGCTCATTTAACATAACATTTAATTATCATTTTATATATAAATTGACAAATTTAAGTATATGAATGTTCGATTAACATAATAAGGTATAAGTGTTAAAAATATAATGAAAACCTCTTTGTTGGTTTGATAGTTATGATTGATTTCGTAGAGGTTCTAATACATTCCGTTCACCTATGATCATAACTTCCTTATAATTAAATTCAAATATACCTGATCCTAAATAGTAAGCTTCTTATAATGTCAACCATTTCTCTGGGGGGATCAAGAGCCAAGAGCTCAGAAAATGATTCTCTAATATCTGAAAGGCAATGGGGGAGCCATTCACTCAACGAATCACCAGATTTTTCATTCCAAATGTATTCAGAGTTTTCTCTCTCTCGACTTAGCAAAAGAGCAGACGAAACGAGAGTAGCGTATAATTCAACTCCTTCCATCATCATTCTCTATAAAATTAATATTTAAATTTATTTACGTCTTTTAATGAATCTAAAATGAATAAAATTATTCATGAAATTAGATGGATATTTTAACCAATTATTACTTTCATGTCAGCTTGTTTCCCCAAATTAGGCTTAATTGGAAGCTTTTCGCCAAAATAATCTTGACCAAGATGCCAAAATTCAGGAAAATATGATGAGAAGATATCAGATATCGCTTCAACAAATAATACTTGACTTGGATAGTTTGGCTAAATAAAAATAATTTTATCAATTACATTAATTGTTTGAAAACAATTTTAATTATAATTCGGTATAAGATAGTGAAACTCACTTGACTATCCTGTTTAGATGGGGTTCTAAGAACATCTTTTCCCTTTTCCACTGGGGAAAATTGATCGAAGCATTTTTTCATTGATTTTTTCAAATGATCAAAATGACCAACAATTGCAACCCATGCAGGATCATATTTTGCTTCAAGAGTGACGAGATAGGCAATAAGAATTCGCTGTTCTTCGGAATTTGGTGGCTCTTTGAGCAATTCTGAATTTAAAGTTTCTCGCAATTTTTCAGCCCGCGTTTCCACTTCTTCACGAAATTTCAAGAACACCTTTCAAATATTTTTAATTTAAAATTAATAAATTCACTTTTAAATATTAATTTACTATATATGTCAAGCCAAATTATTATGTATTAAAATCAAGAGGTCGGCAGGACTCACGAAAAGCTCACCCAATATGGCGGGTGAGAGGTCGAATAGCTCACATTTAGCTCTACTCTCCTCTCGCCTCGTCTCAAAGAGAGGAGATAAG
>VJMY01000584.1:0-45910 GCA_009869795.1 Neelides sp. FZ-2019 | reverse complement strand
ATTCTTACTTTTAGATTTTGAATAGTTTATTAATTTATTATATTTTATACCAATTATACATTTATTTGTGAAAATTCTTCCTTGGTAAATTAATACTAAGATGTTTTATGATTAAAAGAGAAATAAATAGGGTAAAACATTTATTTAAAAAGAGTTTAATTAATTTAATTTTTTAATTAAATCTTGACAATCAGTTTAATTATATTTATAATATAAAAAATGTATATTGCATATAATAAATATTAATAAATGAAAGGATCATTGTTATTTCTATAATTATTACTCACAATGCTAGATAGCAAAATAAAAATCATAATTTTACTCAATAACTATCTAATCTAACAAATATAACAATTTAAGTCACAATAATCACACATACGTTTGAGATTTTAATTAATTAGCTGAAATGAAATTAGGAAGAAGTGTAGGATTTTATGGGAATTTCGTTCATCCTTTGAATCGTTTCTGGATTCTCTGTGGAAGACGGACCATAAAAAATGAGTTCTGGAATTTGACCTCCTTGAACTCCAGTTCCATTCGTGGACTCAACGGACCCTTGAAATTGAAAAGTGACAGAGCCAACAGCCACATCTGCTAATCCCTCTTGTCCAAAATATGACAATTCCAGGCCATCCAATATGGCAGAAGCAGTGTACAAAATGTCAGGATCCACTTGAACCGGTTGTCGAAAGCAAACACGAAACGTGGCCGAGGAGCCATCTGAGAAAAAGTCCGCATTATTCTCAGCTAACACTTTTCCGGATTTTTTTAGTTCAATGTGAACAGCATAAGACGCCGCTCCACCGGAAGATCCATATAGGCCAAAGCCAACAAGGAAGATTCTTCTGTCCACCATGAACTGAATTGAGTCGCATCTTCCTCTATATCTCCATTGGTTCGTCCTATACGCACATGATTGAAATCGCCGACAAGTTTGGGCTTCAAGGCCTAATCTCTTGGTAGGAACACAGCCAACTCTGGGTTTAGTTGAGGCTGTAAAATGAAGAAAAAAGTCCAGAGATTCTTGTAGAGTGAAGAGAGAAGATTGTGCTGGACCGTCAGCGAATTCTTTTAGTTCCATTGTTGGGACTCTGATTAGAGAAATGGCCGAGCCGAGAGCTGCCCGCAGATTTGAAGGACTTGCCTCAATTTCTCGTCTTTCGCACTCGCTCTTGGCCCATCCAACAGCTGCATTAAAAACGTCAATTTCGCGACAATTCAAAGTTTCTCGTTTCAAAATTGATTCAAGAGTTGGATGGTCAATTTCTAAGAAACCCTCTGAGCTCAATGCCATCTCCGCCTAATTAAATTTTAATAAAATTATTTTTTTAGAATACTATGCATTTAAAAAATGAATTAAACTTATATTTCATAGTAAATACATAAATATAGTGAATTCAAACTTGATTAGTCAATTTTTGTATTAATTTACTTGAGCGTCAATGACTTCCCAACATCTTTCCATTAGATCGATCTCATCAAAGATTCTGGATTGGCTAAGAAGCAAACAGGCGTTGCGAGAATTGAGAGATGCTTCCATGAATTGAACGCATGATCGTGCGAGATGAGTGACCATGTATTTCTTTGACACGTTAAGAGTTGACAAAACTATTTCATCATCAATGTCAATATCATCAGCGTATAAGTACCTGTAAACGAACATAGCTCAATGAATTTTTTGCCTGAATCCTTCAAAGTGTTCATTAAATTACATGTATCTGTCCAACTAAAAATCCATAATCAATCTGTTTCTGTTCATTTTAAAACCAATAATGTCAAAGTTTAGTATTTATTATCTATTGATTAGGCTAATCATTAAAAAATGTTTTGTTTAACTCACTTGAGCATTCTTAAAAAAGCTTCAGGTTCGACATCTGGAACGATAATTTCCTTGCCGGTCTCCGCTAACGTTCCAAAGAACATTGCGAAAAAGACGGAACTTCCAGTGGCTAACACATATTTGTGTGCAGGGAATTTCCTCAAGTCAGTGCCGTGACCAACGATGAACCAGACATCAGCCATCAAGTCATTGTTGCACATTCCAGCATTTCTCTCTCTCACTCCGTGTCTTCCCGTGTCTCTATCTTTTCTCATCAGTGACCTCTCAGCGTTGTGGATGTTTGGGTTGAGCTCTCGGTTCCTTAAGCTGGTCTTGGACACAGTCGAAGGGGAGAGCGACAATAGTTGGAGTTGTCCAACGTCGTTGAAATCCTCCTCGTCCACGTCGTTGAGCTCCTCCCTGGGATGGATCGAATCTACTGAAAATGAGTTAGGGAAAAGAAGATGAAACCAATGTTCTTTGTCTTCTTCGCTTTGGGAAATTAAACGAGGCTCGGCCACTCCGACCGTTTCTTCAGGCTCAAGTGATGGGAAACGAAAATTGACGAACAAAAGTTCCAACATTTCATATTCTTGTTAAATTCATTTCAATCCTTGCTATACTTGATTTATTCTCACTTAAATCTTATATCTGTTTCCTCTTGATCAAAAACATTAGGAAACAACAAAGAATCTGAAAGCTTTGAATAACTGTAGACTATAGACCAATTATTACTTTATTAAAAATTTATGTAATATAAACTATACTTTAACACAAATTTTTTATTATCTACATAAATAGAATTTATTATATTAAGTTAAAAGTCTTTTGGTTATATTTCAGTTAGGAGTAGAATAAAGAGTGGTGCTGAATGCGTCAAGAAATAACACTGACTGACCAAGAGTACAATTTCTTACAAATGATAATATTAATGATATTAAAGAATAAGAGGAAATAAAAACAGAACAAGGAAATTCAACGACACGTTTGTTAGTGTAAAAGGAGCTTAAAATGAACTTTTGAGGAACTCTATATTTCCCCTCTGCATTCTTTGTTTGAACAAAGAATGAACTCTTGAAAGCAGACGAGGAAGAGTTCTCACTGAAAGACGTAAATTGTCATAAGATAAACTCGTTGACCTTCACAAACTCGCATCAACTCCCATATGAATCCCATATGCTTTATCAACACATTATTAACATAAAAGAACAATACCACCACACCTCCCCATTATTATAAAGAACATTACAAGTACAATTATTTCCCTCTAACTCTCATCTTCATACATGATATTATAAGTACATATGTGAAATATATAAACAAGTAATGATAATAAAGTTGATCAAGTTTAGTTTGTGATGGCAAACATTAATATTGCTCTTGACCCTTTAAGAAGGACGGAAATCCACGTGGAGAGCTTTAACCCTATCTTCCTGATTTTTTCTTTGATTAATCAACCCAATGATTTCTTTTAAGATCTATTTTATTGTAAAAATAATTTTAATAATTTACCTATGTTTTGTCATTAAAATAAAATTCCCCTGATAAACTTGGACTTGGATAAAAGTTTACTCATTAGGTAATAGGTATAATAATGGCACATTTCCTTATTGTTTGTAAACCAACTATGTTTTTTCAGATACTTAAAAATAATGACATTATTTTATTTAAGGATCGTATTTCAAAACGCTGCAATTTATTATATTTAAAGAAGTAACAGGAAAACTATCATTTATTTCAATTTGCTTTTACGCCATAAATAAATCATACATTTTTCAAATCCGTAAAAGTTAACTCACCTAATGAATATTTATCGTTGTCATTTGATGAAGTGACAGTGATGTCACTGGCCCAATTAGATTCACTCATCTTTTTAACTCCTCGAATATTTGAGGCTTCACATAACACACTCACATCAACTAGAACTTATTAATATCTAACAATCAAATTAAAACGGTATGGTCTTATCAAATTCATTTTTGTATTTGTAACTTTTTAGGAGAAAAACTTTAAAATGTAAGGTGAGAAATCACAGATAACTCATTGAAAGGGAGATGAACCAGATGAGCAAACAATGAGATATCACGTGAACGGGAATGGAATTCCTTTTCACCAGCATCCAGCATAGCATGGATGGATTAGGCATAGGCACTCGCTTTCCATTAAGACCTTTACTTTTCATACCTTTACTTTTCTATAAGATGTATGAATTATACCTAAATGTTGCATGTGTGTTGAAATTGATTCATTTATTTTAGAATAAAAAAAAGCTTCTTTTTATTAAATAAATAAGGTAATTATTAATGAATAATGGTGATTGTTCAATAGTTTTTATTTTTTGTCTTGATTTTATTATACGTAAGTATTTATAATAAATTGAAATTATTTATTAATTTCTTTTGAAGTTTAACCTTTTGTGCTCCCCAAATTGTCTCCATTGTAATTACTTTGCATCATTAAGTCAGATGAGTGGATGAGTCCCATTTAGATGCAAATATGATTACGAAAATAAGTAGAATTCATACATGTTTAAAGAGTGTTTAATTTCATATTTTACAATTAAATCTTGACAAACATTTTAATTACATAATATAAAAATGTATATCGTATATAATAAATATTGACAAGTGAAAGGATCATTGTTATTTTTATAATTATTACTCACTTAACTTTAGATAGCAAATAACAATCATAATCTACTCAATAACCAATAGGCTCCTGCACAAAATATTAATATTTTGGTATATGTTAATGAAATAAAAAACATAAGGATTTAAAGGGTAAGGTTATTAAATATATTAGCTCTTCTGAAGAAGACTAATCTAAAAAACTACAAAATAAACCTTTGATTACATCATTTGCGGTCCTCCCATACCATGTTGTGGGCCAAATTGCTGCTGCTGAGGATTCATCATCCTCATCATTGGCATTCTCATTTCCTATTAAAAATAACAAATCATATTATGACTCTAATCAATGCTCCTATAAATCATAAGAATGTTAAAATTGTTTGAAAATCATATTTACGGGATTCAATAGCTGTGGTTGAGGTGGCATTCCACCTTCAAATGGAATATTCAAGTTCATGAGAAGATCTCGAACTGACGGAAACAAAGAACATTCCGCTCCAATTGCTCCTATATTGTATTCTGAGAATCTCTTCAGCTGAGCTGCAACAGTTGTATACTCTGTCGATGCTGAAAAATGAAAAAAAACATAAATTCTCGAACATTAAATAAACAGTATTGAAAATTATAAAAGTTCTTTATTTTATCATACGTGGGCCCATAGCTCTTTTTTCAGCAAGCTGAGTAGAATTCGTATTGATCTCATGAATGATCGGAACAGCAATTGACTGGCACTTGTCAAAATCTTCGTTTGCTTCGTCCACATGCATCCCGCTTTGTACTCTTGTAAGGTTGAGCTAAAATTGGCAAAGTAATATTTTAAAGGCTTTAAACAAGATTAAAGTTCTTATTTAAAATCATTAAAAGTGAATCTTACATAAACAAGGATTTTCGACGCAGAGGTAACAAAAGCTGGCATTCCAAGTACGAGAATTGGAAGCCCAAAAGGAGGAACAGTAAGGCAAAGTTGAACGTGCCACTTCCATCCGTGTTGTTCCACAATCGAAGGATAAAGTTGAAGTTCAATTATCTTCAAGCAATCCCGAATTATTCTCGGAGACAAAGTCATTAACTTTACAAATGAGGCAAGATTGTTTGGTCTAAATGGCGGCGCAACAACTTTCGTTGCAAAAAAGGTCTCGAGAATCTATTGGATTAATAATCAAAAATTAAGTAAAGGATATATTAAACTGTTAATTTATAAAATGAAGACTTTAAGATAATTAAACTAATACGAACCTGAATTTCTTCATTTGTGTACTGTTCTTTATTTTGTTCAGGGACTGACGTGACTTTTAAATGAAGTGATTGGAAATTATTGGCATCAAGAAAAACTCTGAATTGCATTGTTTCGGATCGGAAGAGCAAAATTCCAGGCTCCGTTGTTCCCAATATTCTCAACTGAAAGGAATAAACAGAGGAATGCAACTAAACAATAAATATTCCAAAAATGCAATAATTAGACAAAATTCATAAAGAAAGTACGAAAAAAAATTAGAATTCTTACATGGCCATTGTGTTCGTCAGAAGAGATGATCCTATGAAGATGTCGTTTCAAGTAAGAACATCCTAAAAACCTCTCAAAAGGACTACACGGAATATCCGAAGGAGCAGCTCCATCAATATTCGTCACAGGAGTGCAAAGAACATCAAGAGCGTCACGAGTCAAAGTCGTCGGAATTGCACCAGCCCAAGATCTCTGTGGTATAATGCGACTTGCCACCGGATTGGGTCTTGGAGTTTCTCCAAACTGAGGATTTCCAGGAGATTGGCCGATCCTAGCTGGTGATGGGCGCGGCATGCCTGGAGAGCCCACGGAAGTCCAAGGACTCTGAGCAGCAGGAGAACTATCCGGATGAAAGAAGGGCGAAGCATGATTGTGCCCAAGACTCGTGTTCTGTTGACTCCCTGGATTCGGCGAAGGCGTTGGAACGCTGAGAGGTCCACCAGGACTCGGGTCTTGAAGAAGCGTTGACGGAGAAGGAGTCGGCATATGAGGATGAGAACTCGGATTTGGAGAATTCTGTTGAAGGACGCTCAAGGAAGGTGGTGAGGAGAGATTGACGAAAGAAGATGCTGGGCTGAACCCAGTTGGAACAGACTGTAAATAAATAATTAAATATAATAGAAAATAATTTAGAATTTAGTTGATTTATGACATACAGAGTTTGGTTGCAAGTGAGGGCTAGCAGGAGTAAGCGGATTATTCCGTCCTGGTGCTGGACTTTGTGGCTTAAGTGAAGACAAAAATGGAGAAGCGACTCCTGAAGTGGACGGAGTTCCACTGTTGTGTTCCATTTCAAGAACAGTGCTAATGGGAGACGGCGGGTTGTCGTCTTCTGATTGACTTCTTCTTCGGAACATTGCATTTTCGTCCATGTATTTGGAAAGGAAAGCCTTTAAAATAAATAAATTAAAAATTACAATTTGTTACAATTAACAATTTAAAACAACTCCTCAATATAAAAAGAAATCAAATTGATGAATATGATTATAAAATACCTTGAGATTCTGAGTTGGTGTCAAATCTCCGAGAACAAAACTTCTGTCAAATAGCGAATAAGCTCCATCCCTTATGGACACGAGTCCATCTGGCTGAAGATGAACGTCGAGACAATAAATCATATTGTAAACAATTCTGATGTGAAGAGGCGACACAGGAACCACAATAAACGTTTGAACTGGAATCGTTGGGCGTGAGAGATAAACCCCGAGTTGTGGAGCTGTTGGAAGCTTTGAGAGCGAGTACAGCGGCTCATAAGTCTCATTTAAAATCCTAATCAAATTATCAAGGGATCCTCCAGGGCCCTTGGTGGTCAAAGCTCCGCTCGCATTCACCAAATGTTGTAAGTAAGTTCTGGTCATTGTGTGAGGGTTGTGAACAGCGCCGCCTTAAATTATATTATTTTATTATAATTAACCAAACAAACTACAGATGTGATGTCAAGATTATCCATTAGCTAATAAAGTCATTTTGCTATCATCTTATACATAACTTATTTTGAGTTAATTGAACAGTTAAAAAACTTTAATAAATAGTTAAAAACTCAATAAAAATTGGAAAGAGTCCTTACCAAAAGAAATTTTGTAAATTCTATCTTGCACTAAATACGTGAGAATGACATAAGACTTCTTATTTGGTCCATAAGAAAGAACGAGTTTGTTCCAAGTAAAGCTTTTGATCGAGACAAGAGAGTCGTTGTTGGAGCGAAGGAGCTTCGAACGATGAACCAGATGGAATATTTTGCAAATCCCGAACCATTCATTAAGAATGCAGTCCACGACCTTGGGAATGTTCTCCTCGTTCGGCGAAAGCGACATTTCAGGGTATGTGAAGAGGAGCGGTTTCTGAGCACCAGCCATGTGCCTCTTGGCATCTCCTGCAAACTTCAACTCAAGGTTCCAAGTTCGGAAGCCCTTGAGTTGAATTTGCGTTCTCATCGTGGCCGAGTGAAGTCGTTGTTGGAGTTTCTCTGACGTGGAGGAAGGAACACTCCCTGGGCCCAAGTCGAACGGGAACATGAAGATGGGAACAGAGAGGCAAGTCCCATTGGCTTCAACCACACAGCCGCCATGGACAATCCCTTTGGCCGTGAGCTCAACTGTGAGAAGAGCAAAAGGAAGACGCTCGTCGCAGAGGGAAACAATGTGAGCCAACTCAGGAACAAAATAAGCGGGGCTTTTGGGTCGCTTGGCCTCTTCAACTTGAGTTGGAAGTTTTCGTTTGAGTTTATTCCCATTGTCAATTGCTGCTAAAATATATTAAAAAATATTTTTCATGAATATGAAACCGATTATTATAATTATAATTTAATTTATTTAAAATTACAACTCAAAATTATAATTAGTTTTTTTTTCTTTTTTGTTGCTTCAAATCGATAAATCTCAAATCTTATCATGAGTAAAAAAAATAGTAAACAACTTACGATCAACACTGGTAAATGGTCCATGAGTCGCAGCAAAAGTATCGAGAGGAATAATTGTGACGGGTCGAAGATAAAATTTGGCTGTTCCAACATTGGAAGAACTTGGAGTGAAATTTTCTTCGCCTTCGTCAGCCCCTGCTTTCTTAACCATGATGAGATGAAATATGTAATCCATTTCACTTGGAGACTCGTCTTTCTCTTTGAACTCCACAATCTAAATAACCCAATAATTATTAAAAAAAATTAAATTAAAAAAAAAGAAAAAGAAACAATTTTTAAGAAATCTAAATATCTTATTAAAATGACTTTTATAAAAGAGATTTAGTATTAAATGAATGGAGTTAATTACAAGAATTGCGTAAGGGTGCTTTTGAAATTTGATTGTGAGTCGATGTGACCCAATTTTGCTCAAAATTGGATCATTGTCCCATTTAAGCAAAAGGATCCTTTCAGCAGCGCTTGCTGGCAAATGCTGAAGAGTCTTTTCACATCTTCGCTCAGTTATCCAATATCTATTAAATCAATCAAATTTGGTTAACAATATATCAATAATAAAAAATTGTTATAAAAAATACAAAACTCACAAACATGTTAAAACATTTCCTTAAAAATTGCTTATTTATATGAATTAATAATTTACCTTAATTGAGAAGTTAAAGTTTTGAGTTTTGTTGAATCAAGTTGTGGAGTATTAAGAAGATTCTGAATGTCTGTCACAACTGATGGCGAAGGATCAAATTGAGGAATATGAGCCATGAAAGATCCAGAATGAATGTTAACGGTAACGAGAAGTTGTTCAGATCTAAAAATGCAGACCAAAAGTCAATTAGTGAATGTTTAAATACATTTTTACAGCAAATAGAGACAAGTTAATAGTAAAAACCTTAAACATGGGCTGAGCAGAGGAATGCTTAATACTGGAGGAGATCCGGTTAGAGTGGATTCAATCTTAAGGTGCATTTCCAACTCTTTCTTCAAATCTTGAAGCCTGTTTCTACTTCTTAGGTAGATAGTATGAACTAATATCTTTTCCAATTGATTTGTTTTGAGCCCTTCTTCAGTCGCAGCAGTTTCATCTGCAGGCAGCGGAGGTTGGTGAGTCACACTCAATGGCTGACTTGAATCCGAATGGTTAACAGAAATGAGAAGGCGATATCCCAATTCTGCTTTTGGATCCAGAGAACTCAACTCTCTGTTTAAAAAACACAATTTTAATTGAATAATATAGTAGTTAATAAGAGTAAGAATTAAGTAGAGTACATGGAGAGTACTCATAGTATCTAACAAGTATCTTGTGACATATGGGGAAAAACTATAGACGTTGTATACCGTCTAAGTAATCATTCTGTTGCATTTGTCAAACTAGATGTTTAAAAAAAATTATAACATTATTTTTTTAATTTTAAAAATTGAACGAACCTCCAATATCCTAAATGTAATGAGCTTCCAAGAGAGTAATCTTCAATTGAAAGAGCATCTCCAAGTCGTTCGCGACAAAGTTTAAGTACTTGAGAGTAAAGAACTTCTAATTGGAGAGATTGGGCAAAAGAGTGAAGGATATCGTAAAATTCCTTCAGTGGTGTCGGGGAGGAATCAAGCCTTGCTTGGCTCAACTGGTGAATGAAACAAATTTGAAGCGGGTGGACGAGTGACATCCCGTCCCCAATTTCCTTATCCTCAACAAGAATGTCAATATCAATGATCTTCCAAGGCGTATTAGGATCATCTCCGAGAACAGTCAATGACACTTGAAACTCATTTTCCACGCGAAATACAACACGTCCGTTTTCAATCTAAAGAAATACATAATTAATAGTAATTCTCCAATGTATTGATGTTTCGATCTTAATTCTTAATTATTTGTCACAAAATATATAATTTACAAAAATACACAATTATCTTTATAATATTCGCCGTACCTTGAGATTTCTCATTTGAGGTGGAAGTTCAGTTGTGACGAGTCTATGTTGAATTACTTGGTTTAACCTCGTGAGCGTTGTTTTCTTTTCTATGGTTGTGATTGAGTCAGGAGGAACGATTCGATCCTGCAAAATAAGAATATACAATATATGTAACAATTTAGGCGTAATTTTTGTTTTTGTTGCTTTTGTACTATGTAATTTTTAAATGCGAATAAATTTTGTTTAAGAAATTACCCGAATGCAAGTGGGAAGTCGACTATATGTTCCCGTTGTAAGCACTTCAACAGCTGCTGGAATGTGAAAATTAGGTAATCTTGCATGAACCAGCGTCTCTCTGGCCATCCTTGCTAAACAATCCGCAGTGTCCACAAAAAGCAGAGATTGTTTTTCCAGAAAGTTCATAATGTGCTACAGAAAAAACCCATCAATTAAATACGCATATTTCAAATTGAACAAATTAAGTTTGTGTTAAAAATTTAAAAAATTAGATTTTATCATACCACAGATTTGTCTACTTTGGCTGCAGATGAAGCCCATTTGACTAACCCCAAGAGTCTGACAGCTAACAGACGAGTTCTTGCAGAAAAGTTAAAGATTTCTTGCTTTCGCTCCATGTCTGTCTTCCTTGGAAGCCTTTAGATAATGAGAAATTAAAATAGACACGATTATAATATGCTTAAAAATCAAAAGTAGAATAATTCAACATACTGACCATGAGAGACTATTTAAATTAAACAAATAAATCTTACAATTCTGATAGGATTGATAGCTCATGATAAGTCCGTTGTATGATGAAATCAATAAGGAGAGATAAGGAGATGGATCCTCCAGGAGTCCCAGTTTGCTGAGGAACAAGCTGCTGGTTGTTCGTGCCTGAACTCCCTGGTTGTCCACCCATTGTTATAGGGGTCAACGGAGGTCTATTGTCCATCATTGGAGTAAGCGGGGCCCCTCCGTGATGCATGTGTCCCTGAGCTGGAGACAAACCACCAAAGCTCCCTTGATGCTGCTGCTTCGCCACCATTCCCATTGAATTCATCATGAATTTACTCTAAAAGTCATTTGTCATTTCTATTAAAAATTTCTTGTTTAATAAACATTTAAATTATAATAAGAATCTTCTAAATCAGACTCAAACTTTCAAAGAGCCCGATGATTCAAAACATCATGAGGACTCGCAATCACACTCACAATCAGATGACTCACAAAACTAAAATATTTATTAATAATACTTACCTTAAAGCCGTTCACTTAAAACAAATAATTAACAATAAAATTCCAGATTCATAAAAATGCTAAATAGTTAAGAAATTGATAGGGGATGAAGCCGAAACTCTTCAGTTTGCGGCTCATCTGAGCGAAGGATGTGAACGCAATGGGGATCTCAATGTAATATGCTCATCCTTATAAACTCACTGTCTGATTCTCATTCCGTCTGCCTGATGTTCTTGAGGGTTAATGGTACATGGGGAGCACAGGGGAGATAAAGCATTGGGTTCATAGGAATGCTGACTTTGCTTTATATTGGAGTATATCTTGTGAAGCCAAAAGGGAGGAACTTCCAGAGATGATTCCAATTCCCCACCGCTTTTGAATCTCATCATGACTTAAATGTGGGAAAAGGTTTATAATTCACATTTAACACGTTCCGTTAAACCATTTTTGAACAACAGTTAAGCACGTCATTATAAATAATATAAAGGCTAGGTATAAGTTTTTCAAATCACAATATCAGTTTTGTTAATTTAACTGCAAAAACTTCGCTTTCTGTAAAATTGCTGAAGAGGTCAAAGACTACTGAAACCACGGACAAAAAAATCTGGACAAATTCTGATAAAGCACTGAATAAATCGTAAAGTTGTTAACAATAGTTGACTTATTATAAAAATAATTATTAATTATATAAATTTAATAAACTTATTTTGCATGTAATTTAGTTATAATCTTAATTAAACATTTATTTAAGGTTTATATAATTTCTGAATGCTATTAGGTTTAAATAAAGAGACATCTTCGTTTGAGACATGTCTGGTTTTACCGAAAGTGCATTTGAAAGAAAACTTGCCGAGTTAAATCCGAGTCAACAATCAATTCAAGGACTTTCTGCCTGGCTGATTCATCAGAGAAAACACGCTAACACGATCGTTAAAACTTGGTATCGAGAATTAATTAAAGGTAAACCAAAAAGGGCTTTCTCAATTTTTTATTATTGTACTTAAATGTACCTTTGTCCTAGCTCATTTTATTATTAAAAAATATAAAAATTGACAAGTATTTATATTATTTACAGCACAAGAACATCGAAAATTGACTTTTCTATATCTTGCAAATGATGTCGTTCAAAATAGTCGGAAAAAGGGAAACGAATTGGGAAAGAGTTTTCTTCCCATTTTTAAAAAGACATTTGACATCATGGCTAAAATACCTGGGGATAAGACGAAGCAAAGTGTGTTAAGAATTCTTGGGATTTGGAAAGAGCGAACCATCTACGAAATCGACATAATTAAAAAATTTGAAAAAAATTATTTGAAACTCTGGAATGACGCTCATGATCAATCGAATGTCTTTGAAATTCCTGGGACGCACGAGAGCTCGAAGAATGACAATGAAGCTGAAAATAATAGCAACTCTGAAGGTCCGCCAGAAAAGAAGAGTAAAAAGGATCATCATCACAAACCTCATCGAAAAAATCAGAATGATAAAGAGAAAGAGAAGGAAAAGCGGAGGAAGAAGGAAGAATCGAGAAAGAGAGCCCTTGAAGAAGCCAATACAATAGATGAATGGGAAGTTGATGGGGTTACGCAACTTGAAGTCAAATTGTCTCCTAGTCCATATAAAGAGCCGCCTTCAGAAGATGAACTTATTCAAATTATTAAAGTAAGGAAAATGTTTTTTATTATAATAAAATAATAATTTGATTTCAAATTCACTAAAATGTGATTTTGCTATTTATACTAAATACCTTTTATATAATTAAAACCTCATTTCTTCTATCTTTAAAGTTGAAATTGAATACCAATAGGATTCTGATTTAAATTGGATTAATCTGCGATTATTTTTAATCTCAGTTACATATGCGATTTAACTATTTGTATATTTAGATTAGAAAACATAAAACATAATTGTATTTTATTAAATATCATTTTAATCCTTATAGGAATTAGATAACATGCCAAGTACAGATGCGGCAACCAGAGGAAAAATTGCAAATTTGCCTCCTGAAGTCTCAGACGAAGGACAATTAGATGAACTTTGCGTGGATTCAGACGTATCTCGCTCATTGCAAAAGAAAATTAAAGGAGCTTCAGATCTTTTGACTGAGTACAGTAGGAAATTAGACAAGGAGCTTGAAACAAGGAAAGTCGCCTCACTCAAACTTCAGGATTTTCTTACTTACCAAAAAGATCTATTAACCCAGGCAGAACAACGATTAGAAGTAAGCATAATTTTAAGTACATTTTCCAACTTTTTAGTATTAATTATTAAAGAATGTAAAGAGAAATGATAGAACAACTGAAACTTGCAGGAACATCAGAGTCACAATAAGGTGATATCAAAAAAATTAGAAGATTTGAAAGTCCATGTGCTAAATATGCCAGATTTGAGTAAAATGCCTTCAATTGATGCTGGACTTGCTCCACTTCCTTCTGCTGGGGATCTATTCAATATTTAATTACAAAATTGCAATTGTTTCCTCTTTAACTCGACATTTGAAAATTCTAATTGTTCAATGTTTTTTCCTTTGTCATACATCATTTATGCTATTATTATTATTGCTTTCCTTTAGATATAAAATGCATTTTCTATAACTTTTAGCTATTTGTTAATTAATATTTTAAGATTAGTTTTAACTAATCACTAATAGATAAAATATCATATTACCTTTGCTGCCATTAGAATATGTGAAAAGACTATTATATTCACTAACAATAAATGCTTTGATATATTATGTAGATTAATTATTATTAATTATGTTTCATGAATTTATTAGTTTTATGCATTTAATGAAACAAATTTTTTGATCACAACTTTTTCAATCTGACATTTGATTTTTAGAATTTAGACTATAGATAATTTTTATTTTCTAACGCCTTTAAATGAAATGAATATGAATTTTATTAATTGAGATTTAACTTTGAAATTAAAGCCGATTTAATCCTTTCATTATAATTTAATTCTGAATTCAATATTTCACAGAAGCACCTTATTTTTTATTTGTGATAATAATTAAAATTCAAATTATGTCTGGCTATATTGTAGAATGAGTAAATTATAAGTAGTTTTAGTTCTACTAATATTAGTTATTTAAAGTAAATATTTAACCATAATTAATTTTACAAATCACCCTATCATTTAAATTATGATTCACTAGATAGACTCCTTATAACGCTTAACGATTTCATCGGGTTAAAACAGGGATAATATACACTTTCAAGTCATTTCCGTATAAATAAAGTTTGTAAAAAATTAAAGCATATTGAACTTGAAGAATATAATTAATATTAAAAATATTTATGAACACAGTATAATATTGCGGAAAAGTGGAGCATTGACTTGAATGAAGAATTTGTTTGGTAATGTTTTTGGTTTGATTAAAGAGTTAAAGCATTAAAGACATTTATAAGACATTAATTCAAATTGAATGTATTAATTGCAAAAGACAACACTATTAAATAAATCTTTAGGGTTTCTTAATCCACTCATGTTTATCCGCAAATTCGAACTTTTTCCCTAAAATTCCAACTTGCTTGGTGAGACATTGAATATCTCTCTTCGTTTTCGTGTCAATTGCCTTTTTCTCAACCTCAACTTCAAGAGATTTGATTCTACTTTCCAAATGACAAAGACGTTCCTTCACAAAGTATTCCGAATTGAAATTTTGCATTTGTTTTGGTTTAACTGAAATTCGAGACATAAAAATATGATTATTCAATTTTACCAATTTAATTTAAATTTCCTCAATTGAGAAACTAAAATCTTTCAAATAAATACCGAATTGGTGTGGTCGATAAACTCGTATTTCAATAGAAGGACAAAGTCCAATTAGCGACCAAGGAACGAATTTGCCTGAATAGTTGAGCTTGACAATGGAATCCATAGGAAGGTCGAATTTAGCACATAGCTCAGCTCGATTCAACGGAAGATCCTCCTGGAGAATCTCTTGACAAATGACATCTCCTTCAACTCTCGACGACGACCTGCTCCTTTCTCTCTCCTCATCTTGTAAATCAAAACGAAGAAGTTGAACCGACTGACTTTTTAATGTGCCTTCTTGTTCGTTCCCTAAGTTTTCTTCATGACCCACCACTTGGTCCATTTCCAGAATCATCTTCCACACCCCACACCTGGAAGATCTCAAATCAAGATCACTTTTTATAATATAAATAAATCAATAAGTTTAATTTATCAAGAGATTTCCATCACGCACGCGTTGGTCCGGATCTTCAAATTGATGTTATTACGACTCACATGCACATGGAGTATTAAATTCTTCTATAGATTTATGTAGGTGAGGACGAGGAGACGTGTATTCTCTATTACACCTTCCGGGGCTTGCATATGCTCATATAATAAATGTCTACACATTACATCATAAGATGTTAAGCCTGTGCCTCTTAGAGCCCGTATAAAAGTGCATTTATGAGTATAAGAGAGGGGCTCAGATCGGTCGTGAAAGAAACATGGTGTTTAATAGGAAGACAAGGAAAGTAGAGGAGGAATAAGTCCATAGGGTGCATATAGGCCACTGGCATTTCATTTCATAACATTGAAGAAAAAGTCATTCCTTCATCCATCCCTTCCTTCCTGCCTTCATTCATCGTCGAACAAATCCCAATCATCTGTTCCTCAGCTGTTCCTCGCTGCTCAATTAACAATACTGATCATGGTAGGATAATTAGGAGCCTTTGGACTTCTTCGAGACACGAAGGTTGTGGACGTTTCTCGAGAAAGGTACTTTGGGATTTGTACTTCTACGTCGTACTTGATTTTTCTTTTATGTATTCCATGATTTCCATATTCGAGAATAGACACTGGAATATTTAAATTTATGTCATTTTGTTATAAAAGTTCTTAAAACGTAATTCGGTGTCAATTGGAGATCAGTGAGGGTTTATTTTATTACGTAGTGGGGTTAGATAATTTTGAAGAAACTAAAAGGCAAGTTTAATTTTTCTCTCATATTTGACATTTCTGAGACAGTGACATTGTAGGATTTATTTGTTTTGGAGTTATTTACCTTATTTATACGTGGAACTTGGGTCAGGAAATTTTATATTGTGCGTGCCAATTTCATAATTGTCATTACTCATTAATTGTAAGTAGTAGTTGTCTCATAATCGTACCGACCTTTAGTTGTGATTGCTAGCTAATATCTTATCAGTTATCAATTGACACATTAACCTAATTAGATTATCTTATTATTTTGCTCTCTTGCAGGGAGTCAATTGAAAAATGGGGGGAGCAGTGAGTTCTGGAGAAAATAACGACGAACTCGTCGATAATCTACTAGAAGCAGATTACATTAAGGTGAGTGTGAAACAGAAAATAAGCTTTTTCAATTAAAATTTAACGTATTGATTGAAATTTTGATCATATTTACAACGGAGATGTTTAATACTTTTGATTCATATATGAATCAACTTTCAGACTCCATTGATTGAACGAGTATTCAGATCAGTTGATCGAGGGTTTTACTACACAAAGCCTTACAGAACGAGTGCTTACAAAGATTTAGCATGGCGAGACAAAAATCTCCACGTAATTGATCAATTTAATTATAAAACATAAAGTTTTTACATTCAAAACTAGTCTCTGTGATTTAATATTTATTTATTATTTAATTGAATTTTAGATGTCTGCACCTTGTATTTATTCGGAGGTGATGGAAAGTCTTCAACTTAAACCTGGAATGAGCTTTCTTAACATTGGCTCAGGCACTGGATATCTTTCTACGCTCACAGGTCTCATCATTGGAAGAAGAGGAATTAACCATGGCATTGAACTATATTCCGATGTCGTCGATTACGCAAAGTTCGAATTCCTTCTTAATTCCCAAATTCCCATAATTAATCAAAAACACAAAATGGAACTAATTGTATCTAATTTATCTTACATTTAACGTTATTTTTAATAATAAAATACGAATTATAAATGATTTTTGCAGTGAAAAGCTCAAGATTTTCATGATGTCGTCCTTTGCCATTGACTTATTTGACTTTTGTCGTCCGGAATTTGTGACAGGGAACTGCTTGGATGCTTCCCTGCCAAGCTGCCGATATGATAGGGTCTACTGTGGCGCAGGATGTAATAAGCCATTTTAATCCGAAAGATAATTAAAATTGAAATATAAAAATTATAAGGTAAATTTTTGTTTATATAAAAAATTTATCTACAAATTCTGTAATTGAGCTATCTTCTTAGGTCCTCAAGATCAAATTCAAACAATCATTGATGTTTTGAAGGTACGAAAGACTTATTTTAATGATAAACCTGCAATTAATCACAAATGGAAAAATTGGTCATTTGTGAATGGAATCTTTTAATTATCTAATAATTATAGGTTGGAGGAATATGCGTCGTACCTGTGAACAATTCTCTAGTTCAAGTTATAAAAATATCCGAGGCAAGAATTGAAACGAAGAATTTATTACCAGTCTCATTTGCAAGCCTCATTGTGACCGCTAAGGATCAGCCAAAGCAGACTGTCAATCTCCGTTAGTATTTTCTTTTAATTTCATTTCGTTAAAATGTCATAATGTGTTATAGTTTTTAGATCAAAATGTCATGAATAGTCAAATTTCATTCATATATATTTCTAATGAATTTCCAGCTGAATGGAGCCCTCCAAAGTTGAGCGAGCTATGTAGAGACGAAATAAGGTCCATTATTCGAAAGAATCTGAAAGAATTTCTACCAGGAGCCAAGAAAGAAACGAACGAGGATGCGAAAAAGAAGAAGAAAAAACATCAAGAACGTTGTCGCGCAAACCGCCTTCTTGTCGTTCAACGGAGAAAGTAAAATAGCTCATAAAATTATGTGCTCTTAACTGACTTTTCAAATTATTTTTTATGTTATAGTCCACTGACAGACAGTGATGAAAATTCCGGATACGTGGCCATTGCCTATTCAGTTGGAAACTCAAATTCCTCAGATGATGCTGATCCAGAAGTGAGAAACCCCGAAGGAATTGAAATCTCACCAGAAGTGCCCGTCTTGGCCGAAGATCCTCCTAATCCTCCTGAACCTAACCAAGAAGGGAGCAATGAAACGAATGAAGGGACCATGCCAGAAAATCCAGTTAATTCTCCACCTGCGCGCGATGAAGGGGACGAAGAAGATTCTGGTGCTGGGTCGTTGGTCGAAGGCGAAGGGTCAAACAGAGAAGGGTCTCAATCAAATGACACAGCAAGGCCGGATTCCTTCATGGGAAGATTAAGGAACTTCATGAGGTCAACAAGACCTGGAACATCCAGAAGGAGGGGCCGAGACCCTCGCCCGGCTAATGAACCAGACTTTGATGACTTCCAATGGTCAGACATTGATGATAGCGAATCAGCGACGACGACGTCTGCTTCGACCTCAACCAGCTCATCGTCAGACAATTCGAGGCATTCTAGATCAAGGGGTCAACGTGGAAGAATTTCAGGAAGGAATCGATCTCCTTATGCTGAACGGAATCGTCGACGACCTCGCCCTCGCAATTTGGTCGTTTCTCAGCGTGCTACTGTTGAACTCTCAAATGGGGTATTTGTTATGCATTTTTCACAATGTTTAAAAAAATTATTGTGTCATCACATTCAAATGGCCTAATTTAAAAATTATTAATCTAGTGAGAATTCAATTCCGAATGATAATAATAAACTATAAATATACTTTAATGAGAAACGTTTTAATGTGAAATATATTTATTTTAAGAATTCGGAAGATCTCATGTCGGAATCCGAAAAAGAAGGTGCTAGCGAAGAAACTTTTGAAGAGGAATTGGAACAACGGATGGTGGAAATGTCTCATCCGTTCTCAATTAGACTGAGGGAAAATATCCAAAAACTGCCACTTCCCCCGCCGTTAAAAGTCTTTGTAAACTATAATCGCAAATTGGATTGAATTCGATCGACATCTACACTAAGAACATGATAAATTTCAATTTTTTACTTGTTATTTAATGGATTTCTTCAATCAATTAGTTTTAATTTCTTATTCGAGTCGTTTGCTTCTAGTACTGTCGTATTCCGATTATTTTGGGTATTATTAATTTGTTCGTAAGAATTAAGGTTGGTTATCAAATAGTATTAATTAACAAGGTAGCATTACATACCAATTTTTGTACTAAAATAAATTTTCAAGAATTGCTAACTAATAACTAAATGTTGAGTTGAGAGCTGATTAATTTATTCATGGACTGCATTTATAAAATTAAATCCAGAATCACGAAATATTGTTTTATTGTTTAGTATATATAGATAAAACTTAATATATATTAAATTTGTTATTTATTTCAATTAACAGATTAATTTTGATCTTAAAAACTCTTTAAATACAAACACCCAATTGCCTAAAAATTAATTGTTATAATTATATTAGACTTACCAATGTGCATTAAATGTTAGTAAAATCGATATCATAAATCATTCGTTTAAACTTGTTAAATTCGATATTCATACCTTTGTTAAAGTTGGGTGTATAAAATTAAATTGTTATATAATACGAACGTGTGAGTTCAAGCACAATTGAAATGGCGTGATTTGGAATCAGACTGGTACATCACTAGAAAATCTCTTACAAATTCTTCTTACTCTCAAATGTAATAATAAAGTCTGAAAAGTGATAACTCTCATAAAAATTATATGAATTTATTGCTTTGATCTTTTTCAACGGGTTCATAAAATCTCATCACACTTACTTGATAATAAACATTTTACAGATAGTATTTCACCAATATTTCACACTGTTATATAATATTATTTGATATTTGTCATATAAAAAGCAGAGCAAATTCTATTAACATCATGTTATTTGTTATTTTATATTTGTTACTTCTTCTTTAAGAGTTAGACAAACCATGAAAGTTGTAAAGTAAACTTCAAATAAGATAAATGAATTATAGAATGGGATATTTAGCATAGAAAGTATAAAGTATTCTATAATGTATCGCTGCTCTCACTAATGAAATGATCTCATCTCTAATTAGTTTCAAGCTGAGGAACCTGAGGAAGATTTTGGTATTAGAAAATTTGTTTGATGGTTTAAAATAATAAGAAATAAAAAAGTCTATAATGAGATTTTCTATTAGCGCATTTATTTAAGTTTAAATGCTAATGAGGAAAATGCGTAATGAATAATTAAATGAAAAATGAAATGTCAATCCTGACCTCGATAGACTTCAAATGATGCTAATAAAAATCTTTAGGTCTATTTATTATTAACAACTTGAACTACTTGAATTCAATGTCATTGGATATGCAAGCATTTTAAGTTAATAGTTTACATCGTGAATTCAACTTAAATCCACAATTTATTGTCTTTCATAACCTTATAAGTTATAACTCATAATCACTATTTAATTATCCAGTTTCATTTTGATTATCTATTTAATTTTTGTTGATTGATTACGAACTTTTTTATTACATTTCTCATAAATTCATACCTTATACATATTTCTTATCATTTTACCCTTTTCTACTAAAGTTGATTTTGTTTTTACAATGGCAATACAGCGGATATTAACCCTTAGCAGATCCAAGGTAAGCAGTATATAAGGGTCGATAATAATTGAAACTTTAAAATAATCGTACGATGTCATTTATTAGTATACTATATATACATTAGAATTTATATAAAATGCACATAGAATAATGCAGTCGAAGCATTTTGCAGATTTTGCCTAATATGCAAAAATGGCTTCTATTCAAACATAAATAAAATTGGTTTTTCCAAATTAATATTAATTCCTTTTGTCCAATGAAGTTCATTTATCATTTTAAATTCGCACAACAACTTTAATCACTTAAACAAATGCTTGAGAATGCTTTAGAATCAAGGTCGCATTTGACAATTATTTATTATTAGAATAGTACGATAAGATTGAACTACGTTATTATTACTATTATAAATAATATAATAAATATATTAGGTTCATTATTAGTCCTTTAAGTTTTAAAATCACTCCTAAAACTCCTATTATATATAGACAACATAGAGGTAATCATCCTCAGTCAGTATTATTAATATTCAGAGTTTTAGAATTGATTCTAAAGTTATATTTATATACGAAATTGACCTCAAGTATTTAAGCTCTTGTAATAAAAATACTTTCCTCATTCTAGTTTTTGTGACAGTTAAAAGAGCCAAGTATTTGTGCGTTATACTGTTATACAATATCTCAATTATTTACTTAATTTATATTCATATAATAAGATGAAGAATCAAGGAAAGGTACATCTTATTATTTTTACAAAACTATATTTCAGACTCACGTTTTTCCCTTATTGTTAGTTAATTTTTTCAAGATTTCATAATTAAATTATTAATATAAATATGAATGTGTTTATTGGTTTTATACCGTGCTTTTAACAGAAATATTGATTTAATGAGTGACTAAGGAATCTTCTTTTTAATTTTCTAGATCATTTCCTGTAAAGCAGCAGTAGCATGGAAAGTCAATCAGCCCCTTAAAATTGAGCAAATTGAGGTTTTGCCACCTCAGAGAGGAGAAGTTCGTGTGAAGATTGCTGCAACTGGCGTTTGTCACAGGTAAGAAAGGAAATAGATTATGATGATAGAAAATAGAATAAATACCTAATCACAAAATGTTGACGGAAATGAAATTGTTAATTTGAATAATTTCATTTTTCTCAGTGATTGGCACACCTTAAGTGGGAAGCATGGGGAATATTCTAAAACACTCCCGGCCATCTTAGGACATGAGGGTGCAGGGATAGTAGAAAGCGTCGGTGAAGGAGTTACCGAATTTTGCGAAGGAGACAAAGTGATTCCTCTTTATGCTGCCCAATGCAAAGAATGCGAATTTTGTTTATCGCCCAAAACAAATCTTTGCATGAAAATTCGTGCCACTCAAGTAAAGATTCTCATATATTCATAATTCACACCTTACAATATAATAATTGCCTACTTAATGCGATTGAATTAAAATAACTTACTATTTAATTATCCAACACAAATTCACTTTCGATAAAAATTCCAAACTTATGTACTATAAAAATAAAAAGGGTAAAAGTGCATTAAGATAATAAGTATTCATAGTTCTTTTATCAATAGTGACAAGTGGCCATGAGTCATGAGCTATTAATATTATAATAAAATACGATATAATATGAATCAACCCATTTAAAAATAATGATTTAATGGGATAGAATTTATAAATATAAATAGATGAAAGGACTCATGCCTGATGGAACTTCAAGATTTAGATGTAATGGACAAGAAATACGGCATTTCATGGGATGTTCCACATTTTCGGAATACACCGTCTTGTCCGAACATTCGCTCTGCAAGATTTCCAACGACGCGGAATTGGAGAAAGTTTGTCTACTTGGATGTGCTGTTCCGACTGGCTATGGAGCTGTTTTAAAAACAGCTAAAATGAAATCAGGAAAAACATGCGCTATTTGGGGTCTCGGCGCTGTTGGGCTTGCAGCGATAATGGGAGCCAAACGTGCAGGAGCTACGAGAATTATTGGAGTTGACATTGTACGTGTAATCTTAAAAGTGCAAAATTCTTTTAAAACCTATTCAGATTATTTTTTTCTTTAAAAATATAGCTAACATAACAAAATGATAAAAATATAACATCAAATCTTACTATAGGATCAATGTATATCAAACCAACACACAGAGCAAATATTTGAAAATTCTGCAAGAAACTCCCTTCTGATTAACAGGGCTTTTTTGTATCTCCTATTTGTGCAACGAATTAGAAAGATATGAAATCACCATTGGATAGAGAACAAAAGATTGAGTTTAAAAAGTGTTTCAAATGTTTCTAAATCAATGCACTAAACTAGCGTATGAATTAATTGTAATTTAGAATAGGGTTAGAACACTATAGTTGCGTGGAAAGTGAGGCAAAGTGCGACTTTGGCTCTCAAAAAATTTTTCTGTGCGTCGGTTTGATATACTTTGATCCTATAATAATTTATATTTTATTTTTCAGAATCCGGAAAAATTTAATATAGGTAAGATAAAAGTAATTGGTTTTATATAACTTCGATATTAAATATTCTATATTTTATATTATGAAAAAATTAAGCTAAATCGTTTGGAGCCACCGATTGCGTAAATCCTTTGGATTCTGATAAACCAATTCAAGATATCTTGATTGAAATGACCAATGGAGGATTGGACTATACTATTGAATGTTGTGGAACTGCTGCAACTATGGTTGGTCGTAAATGATATATGACGAAGATGTTAGAAATTAACATAGTTAAAATATTTAACTGTAATTTTGAATAATTTACAATTTTATAGCGAGCTGCATTCGAAGCGACGCGGATAGGTCATGGGACATGCGTGGCTATTGGACTTATTGAAAAGGGACATGAAGTTTCTTTCCTTCCTTATCATCTTTGCCTAGGAAGAATTTGGAAAGGATCGTCGTTCGGAGGATGGAAGAGCAAAGACTCCGTCCCTGACATGGTGGAAGAAGCAATAAGGGGAAATCTTCCTCTTGACAACTTCATCACTGGCTTCTCAACTATTGAGAAAATCAACGAGGCCTTCGCCGACATGTTGGACAAAAACTCTAAAAGGTTTTTGAGGAAGTTAAAAGAATTCATTCAAATATTATATTATGCATCAAGATTTATGAATTTTTTTCTATTATTTAAGCATAAGAACTGTCATCAGATTTTGACAAATCGAAAGCAACTGAACTTTTGAAGAATTTCATGAGAGGGATTGGAGCATCTAAGAATTTCAATGTGTGCACTACCTATAGATATTTATTATTATTTAGAATTTTAATAGATAATTAATTAATTGGATATGCCATATAAAAAATAAATAAATAATTTAAATAGAATTAAAATCTCTTTTTGTTCACATCTTGATCAATTTATTATCATAATATAATTGATTTGAATAAATACTTAAAGAGTAAAAAGAACTGAACTGTCTTGCTACCTCTGTTCAAACCTTCGGATAGCTCTTTTGACAATTGAACAGACAGAAAAAGAAAGATCATCTCATCTTGCATTAATTGCATCTTTGTTTCTTGTGCGTACTATCCATCCGACACATTTCATCCGACAGGAGCAGTCTGCAACTTTTAAACCTTAACTAATATCATCTACTAAAATGAATGTCGTTAGGAATAGGATAATGTATCTTATTGGTCCGTGACGGATAAAATGTGTCGGATTGATAGTATCCACCTTTGTTTCTTGGCTTTCTAGAGAGCAGACTTGAGCGAAAGCAAATTGAGAGGAAACCTGAGAATGAGTAGCATATCTCAAAATGATGCAACATCCAGCGGGGATCCCAAGTTGGGATGGGAATTGATTGAATAAAAATAATAAAATTATCAATTGTTATTATATTTAATTTCGATAAGAATCTGTGCTAATTGTAATTTCTTTGAAGCATTTAACATGTCTTCAATGTCTGTAGCCTCTAATGTTGCTAAAATTTTTAATTGTAACCAGCCTAAAAAACTTCTTCTGGGAAAATGCTTTCCATCCAGGATCCGAAACGCTTCAAGAATTGTTGTGAAAAGATTGGAACTCAATACAAATTTAAAAATGGTAAATTAACATTTAGTCAGCCCAAATTGGACTGACATTTTATTTTTGTGCATCCGTTCCGTACAAGTATTATTGAGCATTTGAATTATATAGAACAAATTCAATCCTCATAATCTATGATAATTTTATTTAAAAAAAAACTAATATTGTAAATTTATTTACAGTTTTTCAGCGACCACATAGCCTACTTTGCTCACGACCCCGAAAAAGTTTGCAAGACCGGAGACGTGGTCTTAATTGAAGAACTTCCAGAAAAGATGACTCGTGACATCACGCATTCAGTAGTGAAGGTTGTTTACCATCTGGGCGACATCACTGACCCCATAAGTGGGAAGAAGGTCGTGGGCGGAGAGTTGAGAGAGGACGTTGAGAAGAGAGAAGCTCTTTGGGGAGTGAATGAAAATGCTTTCAAGTATGCTGATACTCCTCCTCGTGGTTGGCAAGAAGGACGAAGAGATTTCTCTCATAAGGAACCCTACAGGAAATGGGTTGACATCCCAGGCAGAGATCAATCAGAATCATCATGGTAGTTTTCTAATTTAAATGTGTTCACCTGTATTGCTCTTATATGCATAATATGTCTTCAAGTCATTGAATAAAATATTTAGTAATTTTATGAGTAAATGGGAATAATCATTTATCCTTAAAAATCATTTTAATTACTAGTCAGCAAAATTGTTAAATAATACATGAATTTTTAAATATGCTATGCAAATTGGTAATGATTAATGATTCATTATAGTAAAGCATATAGATAATAATTAAAGAAAAAGTTGGAGAACTCGTCGAAATTGGTAGAAATTTTTATTAATCAACGTTATTATACATACTTTAATCTCGATTAATTCATTTAGTCCTAAATCGTTTGAAAAGAGGATGTTTATTGAATGTAGCAGATGATGAATTTTTCTTGTATTCTCTATAAACCCCATCATCGGCACCAGAAAGAGAAGAGAGCGTTCCTGGTTTTCTTCCAAAAGCGCTTCCACGATTCTCACCAGGCAGCTTCTCTTCATCTCCATCGAAATCGTTGGTACTCAGAACCAGCTGAAGAAGTTGTCCTTGTTCTTCACGTGTTTTATAGAATAAGTCATCCTAAACATTGCAAAAATTCAATTGTTAAGTCATCCTTAAAATTATCATTAGACTTTTGATTACCTTAAATTTAATGATAATAAAAAGCAATTCAACTTACAGTCTCAATTCCTTGAAGCTTCGTGATAACTTTGTAAGAATATCCCTGGTTGACGAGGAATCTTTGTCTTTTTCTCGAGTAGCCCATTTCCATCGTATCTTCAGAGACAAGAGTGTAAAAGAAGGCATTGTATTCTTCAGCAATTGAGCCCTTTTTAGCTCGCAGAATTCTTCCTAAGCGCTGAGCTTCTTGACGTCTTGAACCTCCATGGGAAGAAATCTGAATGAGAACGTTTGCCTCGGGAAGATCAAAACTCGTGTCGGCCACTTTGGAGACAAAAATCGTGTTGACTTTCGGATTGAATTTGAAGTTCTGAATGATGGTGAGTCGCTCAGCTTGGCCCGTTGGTCCATAAATGAAAGGACGTTTCATCTTATGAGCGTAATGTTTCAAAGAGACTACATTGTCTGAAAAGACAATCACTTTGTCTCCTCGCTTCTCATGATAGCGTATTAAGAATTGAGCGGACCGGAACTTGTTAGGATTCATAACACAAAGAAGCTAAGAAAAGGGCAAATGGCAATTTTAAACTTTATATATAAATAAAAGTTTATTTCAAAATGTTTAAAAATGAATGCAGTTTATGAACTGTAAGTTTTCAAATTCAACTTACCACTCTTTTGTTAATTTTCGAAGAAAGATATTCACGGAAAAAATCGGGGACCATCGGACACCAGACTTCTGCACATTGAACTTTGGCAATGTAACCTGCCTTTTGCAATTCCAACCAATTCGCTTCATACAGCTAATACAGGATAAAATGTCGGTAATTAAATTATTATGAAATAATGATACATATAAATCTATCCAATTTAATTTTTTTAAATGTAAATGTATTTATATATTACCTTCGGCCCAATTAGAAAATTTAAATCTGCAATTTTGTCGTCTTCACGAACAAGAGTGGCAGTAAGGCCAAGTTTGCAATGGGCTTGAACAATGGTCAAAACTCTTCGAAACATTTTTGCAGGAATACTGTGTACTTCTGTAATCATTTTTTATAGTGAATTTGTATATGAATTTACGAGTCTTATAAAACAATTTTTATTATTTAAAGCTGAAGAAGAAAGCAAACCATCTAAAAGCATAATTCCCCATTCCTGTTCTTGAAGCCATTTCATTGTTTGCTCGGCTTCCCAAGATCGTCTTTGAGAATGTGTTATCATTGAATAAGTTGTAATGAGGATATCACAACCCATGGGCTTGTCTTTGGCTTCAGAAGTGAATCGGCAAATGATGGCATCATCCGCAGTTGACCAAAGTTTAAACTGCTGTTTCCATTGCTCGACAGACACGCCAGAATTGCAAAGAACAATTGCTCTCTTTCTTACTGTGCATACTGCAGTCACTCCGGTTAAACTTTTCCCTGCGCCTAATTTATGAAAATGTTTTATAACTTTATATTACATCAAAATTTTTAAAATCGTAAAATGAACTTGAAAAACTCAACAAATCGAGAATTAATCATAAAGCTTGACTCTTACCACAAGGAAGCACAATAACTCCAGATCTTGCTCGACTATTTCCAAACATTTTTCGAAGGCTTTTCTCTTGGTAAGGTCGTAATATAGCAGATGGCTTCAGGTCAATTCTTAAAGAAAACATTGATAGTTTTTAAAACAATTAGAATTTTCAATTCCCATTAAGTAATATCATTAATTTATGTATAATATACTTAATGTCTGGATTTCTAGTATCGTTCCTAAAGTCGTACTCAGCAAGTAAAGGATATTCTAAATTGATGCAGCGTTTTTGAAGAATTTCAATTTTATCCTGATTCACTTCAAAACTAACAAACTTTTCTTCTTCTTCCTCTTCAGCATCAATTTTGGAATAAAAATCGGAAATGTCGTTGGGCACAGTTCCACCTTCTTCGCCCTTCTCGGCTTCTTCGCCTGTTTTGGTTGTAGCAAATGGCTGGACAAGTGCTTTTTGAATTTTCCCTTCTTCAAGTTCCAAAGACGAGTCGTCGTCTCTTCGAAGTCGACATTCTTGCATCACTGGATCTTTAAGTAATTTTTGAAGAACTTCGGGATATGCCGATTCAACAAAATAACGATTTTGTTTTAACACCAATTTCACCTTAAAAATTAATATTTAATTACTATTTTTATCACTGATAAAATTATAACCTAACTGTATAATGAAATTTCTTCGGTCGTTAAATTACCTTCCCGTATGACACGGTACATAATCGAATGAATTCCACAATTCCATTAGGAATTGCAGTTTTACTCAGTCTTGTCAAATATTCAATTATGTCTTCCGTCTGAAGTCCTACACTCACAGCTGCATAGAGCGAGTATGCCGTTAATTTATACTGCAATTGGTTCAAAAATTACATTTCAAGATGATGTTTAATAATTTTTTAATGGTTGTTATTTACCTCGTGAATATGCTCTGGTCTGCATACTGGTTCAGATAGTGCAATAAGGAAATCATGAGCGTGCTTGTAAACTGGAGAAAACGCTTCAAGGAAAATGTGACCATTTGGTGCCTGTTGGAGAATAATAAATAAATTAGTTCTCAATATTAACTTTATTTACAAGAGTTATTTAATAAAATTAGAAATTCCAAATTCTTATATTACAATCCAAATTGGCCGTGAAGCGTGATCTGACTTCAAAGCCATTTGTGATCTGTAATCTTTTGCTCCGTATTCATCTTCTGGGACATCAACAGCCTCTGAATTGTCAGCGTCTCTCTTTGCAGCTCCAGGGATAAATTCTTTGGGGATTTGGAAATGAAATATTTAATTCTTGCACAATTTGTAAAAATTTAAAAATTCCTTTTAAAATTAATTAAATATTAATTTTATTGCCCACCTTGGTTTGTATTTGAAGACTCGTCTTCGTCAAGATCTTCCATGTAATCATCTTCTTCGCGTTGTCTTTTGCGAGATTTTTTTGACTCTCCACTTTTCTTCCAGCTTCCGCCGCCCATTATTTTCAACAAAAACTATTTAAAAACTCCTATCAACAAATTTCTATCGATTTTGAAATTGATTTAAATCAAGTTAACATATTTTTAAGATCAAAAGTAAAATCGGAAGAGGACATGAGGAAAAGAACAAGATCAAGTCGGAAGCCGTAAACTGACTTTAAAAACTGAAAGGAAAAGACGACGTCAATTCAAATGCGAAGTCACAAAGCTCGCGAAACTTATCTTTGTAGTTCTTCTCATAAAACTAACTCTATTTGAGATGAATGAAGAGATGACTTGAAGATCAATTAATTGCCAATTTACCTAATTTAGAAAAAAATAAAGGTCTTTCATTCCATTACATATTACATTTAATCTCAAATAATTACATAAAGTATGTGTAGTTAGTTTAAATTATTAAAGTTACATTAGATGTTAGCAAAGTTAGCATGTAATGCAATCTACTGTACTTATAGAATAAGTTATAAAGATAGGGTTGAGATTTAGAGTTGATTTGATTATTAATTAATAAATTGACTACTAGAACTGAACATAAAATAGCCTTCTCGTATCGCACTGGAAATATTAGTATTCATTAAATTGCTTCTTAACAAGATAAACTTCATGGACAAACACAATTGATTTGTAAAGTTTGTCAGAAGTCGTCTCAATGATCCCAGCAATCCAGGGGTAAGTCGGGATTTGACCCAAGGACGCTTTTCCTTTCTCATACATGGGGATTTTCGTCACAGCATCTGTAGAGATCCATCATTTCATTAGTATGAATATTTGTTAATTAAAATCTTAATTAATTGTTAATTATACAAATGATTTGTTTCAAACTCCACCTTGAACCAGTTCCATATTTTGACGGACATTATTGAAGAATGCCGGAGCTCCTTTGCACTTCAAGAAAAAAACAATGGCCAAGAGGACGCAGAAATAAAAGGCCATTGAGATCAATTTGACCAGGATGGTGTATCCAACACAATGATGACTTTTCGGACGCATTGACCCAGTGTTGACCCATCCTTCAAGGATATTTCCTTTGATCTCACGACTTCGCTTCGTTTTCACTGTTGTTTTCGTGGTGTTATCAAGCGACAACCCTGAGTCAACCACCCACTCAGAAATCGGAGAATTCCATTTACTCCTTTGAGTCATTTTAGAATATTGATTTCCAGAACCGTTCGAAGTCATTCTTAAATTATCAAAATAAGAATTTAATGACCAATTATTATTTCATTTTCTCAGATTTACAATTTGTAATTTTGAAAATTTTACATTTTGCATTATTAATCATTAAAGATAGTGATAAAAATTTAAATAGTCGTTAATAAAAAGCAATATTTACTTTTGATAATTCGTCTTTGGTTTCCTCCTGGTTCGAAATATCTTTATGTTGCTAAAAGTTTTGAGGCGAAGAGTTGTCGTTAAAATTGCAAAGATAGATATATTTTATAATCGACTTGATTGAGTTTCAATGCGAGAAATTCTGAGAGTCAATTTTTTTAAACTGTTTATTATTCATTGGATCTATGGATACTGGAGCATAATTTTTAATTTTTTTTCCTATTTTAATAACTTAAAGCTTTTAAGACTTGAATAAAGCAATACAGTACAATTAGCGTCTAAAAATTATTGGTAACATCCTTTTAGATGTTGTACACTTCTCTCACAATAAAATTATCAATCAAAACTAAGCGTTATTTAAGTTATTATCATGCAGTTAGGTGTTACATACATATTTTTAATTACATTCATACAAAGTTTGGTCTTTAATTTGATATTAAAAGTTAAAATTTTAATAAGAGAATAAGACATTATGTACCAGAACAATAAGCTTTTGGTTAGTGTTAGTCGAGGCTAATTGCGCCAAATAGAAACTTTCACATTTCATAGAAAAATTATTTTAATTGAACAAGTCAGACAGATCATTATCTGATATTGTCTAATTAATTATTCCATATCAAAGATTAAGACATCTTTTATTATTTCGAACAGACATCATCATTTAACATCAATCTTCATGAATTCATGATGAGTATTAATGCATACCAAAAAATCATTTGGTACGATTATAAAAAATGAATCGGCTCAATGAAATACTTGCATGAAGAAGGCAAAAATCATTGAAAAGCCAATGACCAAACCAACACGCTTCTTCAAATGTCAACCAACGTGAAAATTACAAAAAAGATCAGAAAAAAGATTTAACTTATTGGCAACATGAAAATTGATTGAAAAGTGAACATTCAATAAAATGTCTCAGCAAACGGGAATGATTAAATTACTGCCTAGTAGTTAGTACAAGAGTCTCCCAACTACTCAAGATATCAAGAAGTATTTACTTATAAAAGAAATACATACTCCTTCTCGACAACTGTAAACTCGAAGGCACCTTAGACATTTGAGCATATTATATTCTCAATTTCTAATTGATAAAAGACCAGACTGACCAATCAACTTTCTCTTCAACTCAAGTTGCTTTTGAAGGAATGAATGAGAGACCATAGAGAAGGATTTGAACGAGTTATGAGCCATTTCGTGCTTTCGTGCTCCTCTCGAGATCTTTAACACTCGATATTTGACTTTTAACTCATTTGCCGGCCGTTGACAGATTCCTTTGCCTATTGGATAATTGATAATATGCACACTCCAACTCCATTGTATTTGTATAGTTTAGTATACATTAAACTTACTTACACGAGAACATGTTTAATCAGCGATAATGGTTTGATCATTAAAGGGGCTTCTCATTCTGGTGAACTGATCTGATGACATGAGCAAACCCCTCCATTGTACTTTTGTATCTTACAAGTCTTACTACCATTCATTCCCTTTGTCTCCTCTCACTTTCATTTGCTCAAATATTAGCTAAAGGGAGATTTTCTAATAAGAGAAAAATTGGAAATCGAAATGTCAAGTTCATTCTCTGCATTTCCTCTTTATGTGCCATCGGAGTCAGTCCTCCGACTCTTTGCTTCGTCCTTTTTCTGGCCTTAGAGAAAGGATATAAGAGCCAAAGGCATACTATTTATTCCAATATAATACAGTACTAGTAGTTTCTTTTTAAAGTTATTCCTTTTATTCATAATGACCGACTTAACGAAAACGCGTGTGAAGTTCATTTATTGTCTTTTATTTTTGACCTGTGTGGCTTCTGGGGCCAATTGGAAAGGCCGCGTTCTCCTCGATGAGAATTTCGATAAAGGGATTTGGTCAAAAGGGCGACGATGGGCGGTTGACCACACAGAATGTCAATGTAAGTGTATTTTTAATAATATTAACTATCAAATTAAGTTAACCTTGATGAACTCTTTATTGTATGGTGAATAATAAGATTAATTTAGTAAATAAATTTTTTTAACTAATTGTTTGAGTAGATATTCAGCCTTATGATAGCGATGATACGAAGAGACAAGCCTTTGGAACCGAGTGTTTCGACGTGGACAATGTTTGGACAGACGAGGGGAATTTGATCCTCAAGGTAGAAAGAAACGACACGTCCTTTTCATCAGCCCGAGTTCGCCTTTTATCCCCGAATCTTTATACTTATGGGACGATAAGCGTGAAAGTCAGAATGCCCAAAGGGAACGACGAGAGAGCCAAATTGAGTTTAATCCCAATTAACGAAGACGCCTGTAGATACGAACGAATTGACATTTTTGATGTCCGAAGTGAGAAATCCTCCACGGTGACGGTGGGAGCCGCATTTGGGCGAAATGAGGAAAAGAACATGGCCAGGAAAATGACCAAAGCTTTCACTGGTGATTTGGCCAAGGATTATCATGAGATTACTCTCGTTTGGCATCCGACAAGACTCCAATGGTTCATGAATGGACGAAAGTTCTACGACATTGGGACTCATTTCATTTCCGATTGGGTCTCTTCGGATAGGAAGAAAATGCCATGTCAGGGGTCAAGAAAACTCCCAATCTTCGCAAGGGAATTTCAAATCGTGGCTTCGCTGGAGACGAAAGGAACAAGATCAAGCATTGAAGAGTGGGAGAAGCCCATTTTGGAAATTGATTACATTAAGGTTTATCAAGGCTATTAACTATTACTTTGTTGATTATACACCTTATTTGTTGTCAGTTATCACCACACTGTTGATAGATAGCAGGAGAAAAAGGTCACAAATTGTATTATACTTGTACACCTAGATAGTTCTTAACAGTAAGATGATCTTCGCTTTTGCTATTATTTACACTTTACATTCCACGCCTTCGTTATTGTTAAACTTATTCCTTTATTTACTTTTTTCTACTTACTAATATTGCCTTTATTATCAATGTACAAAAACGAATACTTTTATAATAAAAAATATAATGTAAAACTTTAGATCATCCATTTTTTAATTCATCATTCATTCACACTAATAAGTTCAATTACATTTCACAGATAATGAAGCTTATGATTTAATATATAATTTTATCGAGTAAATGTAAAATTAAACTACACAATAACATTGATATACTCTAGAACTCCACTCTGAAACTTTCAATATTAGATTTCCAAAACTTAATTGCTAAGATCTGAGATTATAATATTATTATAAGGGAAAGAAAAAACACAGAAGGAGTTTATCATTTATTGGCATATTGGTTAGTGGCATTCATTCAGCTATATAGACATAGACTGACTATAGGTGATAATATTGCTTTACAAATGTATTCACAAAATAATGCTTCATAATTATGCTAATAATTGATGTGTGAAAATTACGATAGAGCTTTCGCATAAAACGAAAAGAATGACGTTTTCAATGTTAAGGCTCAATGCACAGTGCTTATGCTTTTTCTACTGAATTATAATAATGACCTACCATAAAATTCAATATAATCCGCACCAATACCACATTCAAATAAGTAATATACTACCTATTTATTAGTATTTATCATAAATTACATTATATTGCACCTTTGTTGTAAATAATAGATTGTGAAGAGAAAGATTTGGATACTTTTTCCTAGTTGCATTATAAAACTTTTCATTGATTTTTGAGTCATTCTTGTGAATGAAATAGATATAATATCATATCATAATGATAAGTAATCATTTATCAGCACGTAATCAAATGAACTTTAAAATATATATTAATTATAAGAGAATAATAGCACAAGCATATTCTTTGATGATGTTTCTTTGATGCTAATTGACAAGATTGTACATTTAACACTAGTGATCCTCTGATGCGATGATGAGGAATAAACATGGTTAAATAAAACAAGAGATGCATAATGCATGCAGGTGACCATGTGTAATTCTGCGAGTTTAGTTAAGACTCGAACATGCTTTTATTCGGGCTCATCTGGATTTTCTCTTCAGTTGCTGCTTGTCCCCCACTCTTTCCTCAAGAAGTATATTTATAATGTATTAATATTCCTCCATCATTGAATTAATCATTTAATTGTGTCAACTATTTTAAGAAATAAATCATACTTAAATTATTTAATTGTTCTTTGAATACAGGGAGTTGAAGTGGATTGTTCTTATCATGGTCAAGTCTTCGACTGTGCAACGAATGAGAGTCCATCCGGAGCATTAGCAATTTATAAATGTGGAAAATTCTTTGATAATGACGGTGGAACTCTTGTTTGCACAGAAAACAACGTTTGGGATTTGACTGGCCTAAGAAAATTTTGCTCCTTTTACTGCCGTCCAAGTAAACGAAAATTGTATTAAAATATCATTTCTTTTAAAATAAAAAAGTTGACTTCAGCTCCTCTTGATAGTTATACTATAAATACAATGAAAGCTAATATAATATTGTTAACTTCATTAACTTATGCTTATGAATAGAATGTGGATTGAGAGCATCAGAAATCAACCAGGAAGAAGAAGAGCAAAGGAAAACTGAAAAACTAATTGTTTTAGGGAAAGATACAACTTCTAGTTCATGGCCATGGCATGCTGGAATTTTTAGTATAACACCCTTCTAAAAACTGATCACATTATTATATATTGAAAATAATTAATTTGTGAGTTTAAAAGAATAAATATTTAACTTCAATTTTAGATTATCAATCGGAATACAATCAATATATTTGCGGAGGAACTTTCACAATTGAACCAATAACAGAGACTCAAATGATCATCACTGCAGCTCATTGTCTAATAAATGATGACAAAAAATCAACAAATCCGGGAAAACTGAAAGTCGTTATTGGAAGTTTAAGCAGCGACTTTAAAAAGAACTCAGATCCTGCCCAAATATTTGACGTAGCGCCAAATAAAACATAATTAACAATAATTAACAATTAAAAATTATTTCCACTTATTGAAATTAAGGTTAAATATTTCAAAATTCATGAAAAATACGACACTACAAAACACACTAACGACATTGCTTTCATTATTCTTAACGAGACTGTGAAAATTGGGATGTCTGCTCTTCCAGTCTGTTACCCATCACCTCAATATGCTCCATATGTGATGACTGGAAGTACTGGTGTGGTAATTAAGATTTAAAAAAAAGAATCATGATATTAAATTAAATAGCAATGAAATATCGTGTTAAAATCTATTTGCCAATTTTGTATTCAAAGGTCACCGGTTATGGTCGGACTGAAAACAAGAACTTGTCCGATATTCTCAAATACACTCAACTCTTTGTTGTTGAGCCTGAAAAATGTTCTTATACAACAGCAGAGCCTGGCTTTCAATTTTGTGCTGGGCCACTTGAACAAAAAATGAAGTTTACTCGTACATATACTTTATAAAACAATATAACTAATTATTCTATGTACAAGATAAAACAATTATTGTTATGTAGCTAATACTTTTATATTATGTAATTAATATACAAGTGCTTTATTAAACTTAATAGCAATAATTTAAGATCAAATTATAAATGAATTATAGAACAAGAGCTTATTTCAAGTCCTTGCAATGGTGATAGCGGAGGAGGATATGTTGTAAAACAAGATTCTCGTAAATACGCAAGATATTTCATTGCCGTACGTGAATAATGCAGTTAAAATTTTGTGGTCATAATTATATCCAATTTTCATAATACCTACCTATATTTCTTATTTTTAGGGAATTGTGAGCACAACAAAGAAGAGAGAGGATGATTCAGAAGTTTGTCAAAGTAATACAATTTTCACTCAAGTGGACGGTTATGCTTCCTGGATGAGGGATTGGCTATTAGAACAATCCTTTATTGTTCCAAGCACCAAACCTTCTTTTGTTCCAATTAAATTAAATCCAATTAAGGATACAAATGACTATTTGAACGTGGGCCTTGTTCTTCATAATAAATATAGAGCAATGCACGGATCTCAACCAATTACTCTCAATTCAGCAGTATGTTATAAAATTTTCCTAACTTAACATTTGAATTATTTAAATTATTTAAAAATATAAACAAAATAGCATTGATACACAGATTCTTTTCCTGCTTTAATTCTTGTACATTTAGCTCATCAGCAAAGCTCAAGAGTGGGCTGAATATTTAATTAGAGAAAATCTTTGGGAAGTCTTTCCTCCTACAAGTGAGTTCAACACAAATCAATTCAAGTTATCCAGTGATGGCCCGCCTTTAAATGTCGTTGAAACCGTCGAGTCAGCAGTGGAGACTTGGTACAACTCGTCTCAATTTTATGACTGGTCAGAGCCGGAGAAGAATCGAACAACGTTTACTCAATTAGTTTGGAATTCAACGACTCAACTGGGAATTGGCGTTTCTTCAAGGGGAAAAGATACAATTGTCATTGCGGCCTATTCCCCTCCTGGAAATTATGTGGGAGCCAAAGGGAAATATTACAGGGATAACGTCTTTCCTTTACTCCAAATGCCTAATAATGAATATTTAACAAGAAAACAAATAAAGTTCTTGAAAAAAGGTGAGCTACGATAAATTATTCCTATACATTAGATAGGAAATGAAGTATGAAATGTAATATATCTGTATACTTATAAAATGAATTCTTTGATCTTTAATTGTAGCAACACTAAAATCTATATTTTTATTATGTAGAACAAAGAGGCAATTCAATTGGAACAAAGAACATTTGCTTTAGAAGAACATGAAATATTGAAATGCATGCGTTTAATTTAAAACTCATCGAAAATTGAAATAAAGATTATCTTTCTTCTGTTGGAAACCTTTGATATATAAATAAAGAACAGCTTCTATATACAAAAATGTTAATTTTGCGTCATATAATAAATAAATTAAATTAATAGTGATCAATTGCAAATATTATTACCTAAGTTCATTTTGTGAGTCATTATAAGGTCATTACTTATGAAGAAGGAATAACTTCCCAGAGTGATTGCAAAGTGAATCCTTCTTTGGGTTTTTCAATAGCAAGTCCCAATTCATGACTAAAGATGATTTCTTTCTTTTTCTTGGAAGTTCCTTGTCCATCTGCAAAATAGGCAGCGAAGGCATCAGAGGCCAATTCTGGGTTCTCTTCCACTTCTTCGACTTCTTCCACGATTGCCCCATTGAGTCTCTCCTTCTTCTCGTCCTCAAGCTCTTGTTCTATTGACTACAAAATTTTTACATTTTACAATATTCTTAACAATGAAGTTTACATAACAAACTGTATTTTATATTATGTATGAGAATTCAGTGTATTTATACATCTGGATTAAATTCTACACCAAAAACTGGATATTGATTAAAGGATTCATGAATGGAGTGGAGAGTCTTAAACACTCCGTTCAATTTGTCTTTTGGGTCAATTCGAAATCCTAGGACATAATTCCCCCCGGTTTCAGTTGTTTCAATTACAAGAGCCTTTCCAAATTTTGAGTCACGTATTTTTATCTGCGGAGAGAATATACCGAACAAATTAGACATCTATATTAAGAAATTCATGAGAAGATCATTATTTTATTTTTAAAATAAAATCTCATTAGAATATTTTTTGTAAAATTGGAAATTATTTTTTACTTCTGAAATTTGAAGAAATGGAATTGAAGCATTGAAGAGTTCATTGGTCGCGGCAAACCATACGATTCTCACATTTGTTATATAAAACGAACCTAAATTCCCCTAAAATAAAGAGTGAAAGGTGATTCGGAGCTTTTACTAAACTATTGCCAAATAATTTATTTTAAAGATAGAAACAATAAAGATTAGATTTAGACGAAGATGACAATAATAGTTGTAGATTGTAGACGAAGATAGATACACCAAGTTTGGTTTAAGAATTTACTTGATCACTCGATAAATTCCAAACTCCATTAATCTGCTCACATATTTGCTCCTGTGGGAGCATGACAAGCTTTTTATTTGCCAAAATAGTTCCACTTCTCATTTTGATCTCTCGGTAAAGACGTGATTGTGTGTATGCCCTTTTTGAATTTAACAATTATTATATAACTATTATTATAGAATAATTTGACAAAAATGAGTATAAAAAATGAAAGTGCTAAAGAAGTAAGAAGAGTAATGGGCATTTTAAAAAGTTCACATGAACCATACTTGTGGACCCCAATGACGACGGCGAAAAACCGTTGCTGATCAGAAATCAAGTTAGTGAAAATGAATTCGTATCTTGAAGTTTTAGTCTTTGCAAGAATATGCAGAGATTCAGTTAAACCTCGAAGTTTCTGTAATCAAAGGATTTGTTATTTAATTTAATATCACTCATAATCATTATAATCTTGTGCGAATGACTGTCGTGTGCACACATGTGCATTTTCTTATCGCTTTCATTCCCATTTGGATTCACTCTCAAGTTCTGGCCCTGCTAATTGTTATGCACTACAGAATATTGAGTAAAGTGCAATACATATATAAGTAAATATAAATATAATTAAATCCCAAAATAATATTTAATTAAAGAGATTCACGGAGGATGCGGATTTAACGAGTATGGACGTCACAGGGTTGTATCCGATAGCTATAAATCAATATTTTCATGAGATCAATCAAAAGTGAAGGAGTTTAGGATTGCAAAAAGCAGAGAATCTTCTTATGGGTTTACATAGATTTATTTTTGGGAATCGTTTGGATTGCCAAATGAGCCTGAGATTGCTGATGACGAGTCTTCCTGGCTCTCCGTTGTTTCCTTTCGTATCTTCAATGGGATCCAGAACTTCGAAGAATTTTTCCCCCGAACATGGTTTCAGATATCTATATTATAACACCATGCAATCCTTCATAAACGTAATATTTTATTCTGTTTAATTATTTATTCATCGTGAAAAAACTCACCGAGTCAAAAGATCAAATCTTACATCATTGTCAAACCAATGAGAAATGGCTGTATCAATTGGCATCTTTAGTTTTACAAGTCCTTCAATGATTTATTAATTAGCTAAGTATGTGGACACAAGCCTACATATTATTTATTTTAGTCGAGTTAGAGTTAAAATGAAAAATAGTGAGACACGAATAAATGGTCCTGAAAAATTGAAGCAATTTCGAGAAGACTGTCAATTTGAGGTAAATGAGGAAGATGTGTGGAAAACCTTATTTTGACAACCGAGCATAGTAACATTTGTTTTGATCCAACCAACCTTTGAGATTCATTGACTCGGCTCATAGCGAGAGCGTTTTTCCAATATAGGAATTTTAAGTTAAATATTTAAAATGTTATATGAATAAATATCGAGAATACCAACCAATAATAAACCCAATTATCAACCTCTCATACATACATAACATTATTTTTTATTCTTTTTAGATTTTTACAGTACAATTTACATTTCACAGATGCTTTTTTGACTTTTTGACATACACATAAACTATTTTATATAATTAATCTACTTTAATTCATTATATAGTTTAAATTATTTCTATAAATAAAATTAATTAAATACAAGGATATTTATATTAGGAGTTTATCAGGTTAGTTTTTTCAATTATATGCAGATGCAAATATTTATTTGCACAATGTTAGTAAACTACCATATAAACTTTTAAACATTGTAGGCGTAGGCTCTTAGAACCGAGACAGTCATAGTCAGACAAAGTATGACTTATTTTTTTCACTTTATCTTAGGTAGATGGAATTTTCAAATTACTAATTATTACTTATAACATGATTTTCATACTGTTATTTAACAAACATAAACCTTATTTCAGGGAATTACAATTACCTAACTTTACTCATTTATCTATCTTAAGCATTTGATTATAATTTACAATATTCCTTTTCCAATAAAAGAATTCAACATTTTATTTAAAATCCGCAGCCCTGGCTGCTTTTTTTTATTTTATTAAATGGTTCGTATATTCAGATACTGATAATTTACACTATTTCGGTATAGCTATTTCGGTGAAGCAGTTAATATATATTTGTATAGATTTATATTTGTTTACATTTGTGTATTAATTAGCTAATGTCTAATAGCTAACCTTAAATTATGTAATAAGAAGACTTTATGCTAAAAGGACAATCTTCAAATATGATTCTCATTATAGCTAAATTAAGAAGCGAGCTTAATGCGAATAGTTGATTTGACCTATCCAAAGCCCTTTTGAATGTTTTTTTCAAAAAAGTTGTTAATTTATCTATATCATATTAATATGTAAATATTTTCATATTCCTTCGTCTCAATTGCCTTTTTGAACGAATTCGTGTCAGTATAGCTGCATAGATAGATATAAAATCTATATGAATCTAGCAATTTATATATAATTAAGCATATATAGAATGAAATTGGATAATTAAAATATCCTCAAGTAAAGTACTGATAAGTTTAAAATAAATAGTCATTGAGTTTTAAAATGGGTCCAAAAGGCATAGCGGATGAGTCAAATAGAGAAAGGCGAAGGGCAAATAAGCGATGTAATTTCATGCTTTATTTTTCTTCTTTGGCCATTCTTGCTCCTCCGAGGTCAGGAGTGTCATAAGACAAGACGCCTCTCTTTGAGATGACATGAAGAGTTCCGGGCGGAACTTGGTAAGTTGGCTGAGTTGGCGGGGCGGCGTTCTTGCTGAAATGAACCGTGTAATCCCGAACTGCCCGCTTCGGTCTAGACGGATCGTGAATAACTCGCTCACTTGTGTCTGAAAATATTTATTCTTGGATTAACTTATTAATTCTTTAGGATCCAACGGTAATAATTTAATTAATGAGCTATAGGAAAAAACAGCCACATATTTTCATAATGTATAATATTTTCATAGCTTTTTATGCCTTTCATATCCGAATGATTTAAAGTTGAACTAACCAATGGGTTCAGGGGGTGGCCAGACTTCTTCCGAGAGTTGTTCAGGATCATCAGCATAAACGGTTGGAGCCGCCTTGTAAGTTCCAACTGGTCTGATGGCCGTGTCATTAAGAGGAATTTCGTCAAGGAGGTGAACGTTTGAAGGAGGAGGCTCCACGGCCCCTGGACCTTCGTCTTCTGTTGGTGGCCATGTCACTTTCTTGAACTCTATATAATTAAGATTTATATCAATTTCTTCATTTTCTCTTTCTTAAAGAAGTCACTAATTTTACACAAATAATCATTGTTGCATCGTTGGAATATATGATAATTGATAATCATTAACATTCTATATTCATATAATATCTGATGAATTGTTGAATGAATAAAACCATATTATTATTATTATTATTCTGAGTGAAAATTCATTATTAGCTTGTTGTATATGTTTAAATTTTGAGATCCATCCAATATCCACTAAATAAAAATGAAGAACACTTATATCACGTCTTTGTAAGTCGAAGCAAGATTGTATTATAAAAAATCCTTTTAATGTGCACGAAAGTATACCAATATGGTCATAGGGAACAAATTGAGATACTATAGAACTTGGGAGATCAGTGTCATATATCCTTAAAATTATTCTTGTATAGAATATATATAAGGAGTGAAAGTCTGCCATTCCTGAATGCTTTACATTAAAAGTCTAAATGAATATAAACTGAGGTTGTGTGTAAATAGGAAATAACGTTAGCCGACACACATGGTAATTGATTGACGTCTCATCACCTTTACCTTGTTAGTTAAAATTGCTCCCATGTTTGGAGAAAAATCTCAAGGTGAAAAGTTTATATGGGGCAAATAAGGACACTGATCTTGACATCACTGTACGCTTCTGACAACAATTAATAATATTTATAAGGGTATAATGAAAATAAGAACATCCTTTCTATTAAAAAGTTAAATGTCTATAAAGTAGAATATAGAATAAGACCACTCGAAATGAAAACAGAAGAATTTTTATTACATGATACAATATTTTGCCCCAATGCTATTGAACTGACTTCTGGTATTGTGTAGTACATTTGAAATAATTTTCAAGTTACTTCATTAAAGCATCACTATGCGAATTTGTCTTCGGTAAGTTCAGTGTTAAAGAATTGCTAGAAAATGTTTTTTTATTTTTAAGTGTGATTGATTGTGACTTTCTAGCATTAAGTGCTAAATAGTTCAACAACTATCTGAACTTAATAATGCATTTTGAGCAAAAACATTGTAGTTCCTAACTTCCTACTAATTGGACTATTGTCATTTGTTTGCAATTTGGAATATAAAAGACAAACTGAGAACGATGCTGGAAACTCAAACTTTTAAAATCCAACAAAGCTATTAAGATAAGAAAACAGACTCAACATATTTAAATTTAATTATGGAGACGAAGTTTAAGGAACTTGAGTGGGTTCCATGGCCTTTTAAGAAAGATCATCCTTATGTCTTTCGCCAAGAACTTTTTGCTTCATTATGAACACCAAGAAGAAATAAGTTTTAAAAGGTTTAAGTGGAGAAGAAGCGATCCTTACTGTCAGAGCATCTCGTAAAGATGTTGGGAAGAGGTTTGATTTCAGCTCTCGGCGGCCAAGACGGCGTGAATCTTTCCGGCTTCGACAGATCTCCTTCCCCACTCATTCTGGATTGAACCATTTCTGTTTAGTGGAAAGGAGGTGTTTGAGAAAGGCTAGTCCTAACAACTACTCCGGAGTATACTTACAAAACACCCACGTGGAGGTCTCAGAGAAATTATGGATATCTCTGGGAATGATCTTTTACTAAAGATGATGGAAGGGAAGAACTCACTGGATGGACGAGGAGAGTCTCGCTGGCAAACGGCGACGCGAAGGGTTGATGAGATGCTAACTGGCTCGTGTCCCAAGCCTGACTGTCGAAGATCCCCATGGCAGTCTCGGATTCTCGTTCCCAAATCTCCCACCTAGACTCACTTGTCCTCTATTAATACTCTTCTTGGGAGACATTTTTTTTATCTCCCCATCGACTCTCTCACATATCCTTCGCACTCCAAACTCACCAAACCGTCAAAGACTTCAAATAACGTTTTCTTCTTAATTCCCTTAACCGCTCTCCTTTCACTTCTTTCTTAATTGTAATTAATTCTTTCCTTCATTTGTCAATTTAGTCTATAATATTGAATTTTATTTCAAAGATAAAATGACAACAAAAGGATGGGAATAATGAAGAAAAAAGTCTCATTGCTAATGATGATGACTTAAGATATGCTGCTGAGGATTTCACGATTGAAATATAATTGCTATTCTCTAACTAGGCTTTAGAAAAGTAATTTACTTATAGAATATATTATTCACATCATACATAATGTATAAGGTGGGTGATGCGGGTTTTTATTTTTTTATGTATGGAATCTTTGAAGAAGATTAGAGAGAGTTCGAGAAAGATGGATGTTTGTGTGAGTCATTTTGACTCACCTTGGTCCTTGACTTAGATTCGCTGTGATTCGGATCCGGATTCAATCCAAAGGATTCCGAGTTGGCCCAAATTCCAAACACCTCTGCTCACAAAGAAGGATCAGAGTCTAAATATATCTTTAATGCCAACTACCCATTTTAACGGCATACTAATTCGGGAAAGCAATTTATTCACCGACGAAAAGACATCGTCCTTTTATTGTGCTCTTGGTAAAGCTTCCGTCTAATTGTTTAACCAGTTAAAGGTATATTCCTGTAAAATGCTTTAGAATTAAGAAACAGACACTGCACTATAACTATAATCCAATAATCCAAATCAGCATAAAAAAGGAATATGGGTATACATTTATGTTAAAGACTATTAGATATAATCTTAGTTATGTAGATGTAGTAGATGCATAGAGTTTATAGTCAAAAGTGTGGATGGGTATCCAAAAATTCAATATAAATGTCCAGATTCCTTAAAATCCCATTTTGTTGCGGTTTTATTTGTCTAGGGCTTGAAATAGATTTGTTGTGCCATTCTGCAAATTGGTGAAAAGCATTTAAATGCAATTAGTAAATGCATGCATACACGAAGGTTAATTGGTTTAATCTGATCTCTGGTAAATGAACTTTTTGTAAAGCATAGCATTTATAGAAAATAGTTAATTAATGTAGTCAACTAAAATTTTCTCAAATCAAGATAAAATATAAAAAGTAAAAATAGTAAATTAATGTTCAACTCTCATTGCATGAGTGCATTAAATGAGGATTCACTCCATCTGAATTTTCCTGAGTCACGAGTCGAACTAAAGGCGTTTAAGGTTAAAGGATTTCAAAATATTTTTAAGCCGAGATGTCTGTGAGAGCTGATTGAACTGACGACCAGGAAATGAGTCCTTGGCAGTGGAGAATCATTAGAAACCCGGAAAAGTGATGATTTCATCCTACACGAATTCCACGCCTCTGACAATGCCGTTTTCCCACGCTCAACTACGCATCTGTTGCCTCTCAAACCACTAATTTCCGAATCTCTCGCAAATATTTTTAAACGCCGACTTTCCCTTAAATCCTTCTCATAGCTCCACAATGATCTCACAATGTGTTATTTAAAAAGGAATGCTACTCGATTTTCATGAAATGTGAAACTGATAAACTAATTGCAAGGATTTTTATAAGAACTTTTCCAAGTACAAGTTTCCATCTGCTATATGTCTTTCATTATTTAATTCAAAATCATAGATGTTTAAAAATTGCATTTAAGTATTTGTTTCTTTAATTCACAAGATAAACAAGTTATAGATAATAAACATTATTTGTAAAGCTATGTGCAAACTGGAAATTAAGAATTTCAACTTGTTTAAATATAAATTCTACTTGTTTAATTAAGTAAAAGTAAATAAATATTCCTCATGCACCATCATTCCTTTAAAAAATCTTCTAGATCGGGAGGAGCAAATAGCTCTTAATGATGCTAAATGTAATTTATTTTTCACCATATATTTAAGTTAACAATCCATAGGAGTGATTTTATCAAATATATTAAATGAGAGTATGTACGAGATAAGTATGATTAAAAGATTTAGAGAGCTTAGTTGGCATTCGACTGCATTTGCATTGTTTCAAATTAGAGGTTAAACTTTTTTAAACTTTGAGAAGTAAGCTAAAAATTTTGCCTTTTTATTTGGAGAATTCCCAAAAGATTTTGGCAAAGGTTAAGTGTATCTGAAGGAGATTTAACTCTCTTATGTATTTTTACTATGAATCAAGATTTGAGAGTATAAAGATGAGACCATTTATTATTTTGACTTCTTCAAATAGAAATTGAATATGAATGAAATGAAAACAACACTTCGTATAATAAAAAAAAATCCCTAAAATATCTTAGATTCTTAATTTTAACTTCTTCATCTCTAGATTCCAATAATTTTCAATAATTAAAATTTAGTAATGCATAAATAAGGAACATAATTTTTGTATAAAGACAAAATTACGAATTTGATTTAATTATAAGAATATTTTGAAGAATTAGGTTTTGTTTGTGAGTAGGAACATTGTATCAAATGGAAGCAGAAGGATTAAGCGTTGATGTGGCTATGGATGAATGGAAGGAAGTGTGAAACTTCGGTGTAGACG
>VJMY01000583.1:0-46426 GCA_009869795.1 Neelides sp. FZ-2019 | reverse complement strand
CGAGAAACATAATACTTACAATTGTTAGCTTTAATGAAAAACGCGCGACTTTTCAAGCAATTGTTGTAGTTAATTGCTAAAGTATTTAAATTAATTAATTAGCGAAAAATTCTAATTTGATTAACGATTATTTTATTTTTATTAATTATTATTTTATTTTTCTAATTGCAGAATTGAGGCCCAATGGGTAATTCCAATTCCCAACACAATGGCTCAAGTGTCCAATGTGAATTACGATATTTAACTGTTAATATGAGATGTAACAAATGAATAAATAAAGATCCAGTTTGATTCACACTCATTTATTAATTTAATACGCATAGAATTTTAACTACAATCTCTAGATATTTCTCATATAAGAAATACTATTAATCTCTAATTATAATAAATAAAATCTTAATAAATCACTAAATAGATTAGGACCTATTTAATTTCAACCATTTGTATCATTTTAGTATATTTGAAGAGCTAAAAGCATTTGAGTGTCGTCGAGTATTTGAATGAAGACGTTTCTCGCTAAATGCTCGTTTTTATTGTACACCCACAATAAAGTGATTCAATTTAATAACATTCATTAATTTGTAAATTTGTATCCTTTATTTACCAAACGTGTTTTTATACTTTAAAATTTCATTGAATAACTTTCCAATACTTTCAATACATTTATAAGTTTTTGGACAATACAGTTAATTTAGTGTATATTTAATAGTGGTTTAATTAGAAATATTTGATTAGTTATAACATATTAATTTGAGAAACACGTTTTTAATATTTTTTATACTTTACATTTTAATTTCATTTAAAACTTAAAAGTAACTTGCAGTGTAAATAAATTAAAAAATAAAATGCTGAAATAAAAGTAAATTAAATAAATAAATAAGACTAGTTATTAAATTTACTACTTGTCCTTGAGATTTAAAATAAAAATGGTAAATTACAGTTAAATTATTTAAAAGTGTTGTACGGATGCCCAATACACAGAATTATAATACATTTAAAAAAATGAACTAAATAGAACGAAGAGTTTAAAAAAATTAAAAATACACTAAAATTAAAATACTTTCATGTTCTTTGTATTATTTTTCTCCAACCATCCTTAAATAGTGTTCATCTTTTAATTCACGAATTTCAATTAACAAATTTCAATTAATTAATTTCAATTAACTAATTTCATTTAAGAATGCCAGTTAGTCGTTAGAAATATTCAATTTACGAATGTTCCAGTCTTTCCCTCAGCGCCGCAATCCGCGACTTCCTCACATTCTGTTCGTCCACCTCCAAAGGCGGCGCGATGAGCTGGGCAGGAAAAAGCGGCTTCTTCAGAACCGAGGGTTTGGCCTTCACTTCCGGCTTATTTCTCATTGTCTCAGATTCCTCCTCTTCTTCCTCCGCCACGGGCGAATACGAAGAACTGCTACAAGCAACATTTTCAATATCCCCGCGAGTCCCCGAGTTCTTCTTCAACGTGCATTGGTTCTGCTTGGCAAAACACTCGGCCGCGGTCATGCCGCTGTCCGGACTATCAGGCGTTATTTGCTCTTTTCCGTGACCTGACCCTTCCAACGACCCAGACCTCTGTGACCCAGAGGACGACCTTTGTGACCCAGTGGGTGACCCTGAAGACAATTCACTAATTGTTTCCCCTGGGGGCCCAAAAGAACTCGACGGGGCGGAGGAAGAAGTTTCACTCGGCGGCGGGAGATCCATGACTAAATCTGGCGTGTGTCCGCCGAGACGCGACCGAAGTTCCCAGAATTGAATGTTCGTGCGAAGACCCGCGGCATTCGAACATCCTGGGTGCGTTTCCTCTCCTTCCACATTTTCTCCTTCGGGAAATTGGGCAGACACGAGAGAAGGGACTTTGAAATTCCCCGCGCTATGACTAACACTAGGTTTCTTAAAATTAGACGGCGAGGATTTTTTGAGTTTTGGACTCATCGACCCCACGGCGGCCAAAATGGCGCAAGAATTAGCATAAATAATCTCCTCGGGCGCGTCCTCGTTCTCGACTGTTTTTGGTGTGGAAAAAGACATATTGATTGAGTGAACGCTTCCTGAGTCTTCGCCATCTCCTTGGTCGCGTTTAGGGTCGTCGGGGGCTTTTGGCTCATTCGTCGTCTCTTTCGCTCCCGCCTGCTCCTACAATTGACCAACAATTTTAAACTTTGACCTCCTTGACCTCTGCTCCAACAATGTCATTAATGGAATGGTCGCCCTAAATTCCAAATCCTAAACTCCTCAATTATTCATTTTAATAAATTATGAATTGAGAGGGGAGTGAAAGAAAACTCTTTTCAATCAAAAAAATCAAAAATTAAATAAATTGTAAATAAAAAGAGCGTTCTTAATTGCCCATCTTAGATTTTTAGAAAGAAATGAAATTAAAAAAGATACAAAAATGGAATAAAAACAACGATTTTATTTCAGAACCTTTTGAAAAACAACAAAGAGAAAATAGAAGCTACAAAAGAAAAAATAATGTGACTTTACATCCGGTTAAATTAAATTCAGTCTTATTATCAAAGGTTAAATTGTAAAAAACAACCAAATTCATCAAAAATATTAATAAAGTAAATAAAATTTAATAAATAAAAACATTAAGTTTAACTTTAATGACGCCATTTGAAGAAACGCATTAGTTAATTAAAAATGATTAAATAAGTTAATTAAATATAAACCGGATATAAATTCGCCCAATATAGGAAACAAATTAAAAAAGCAGTAGGTATATTAAATATTTTTTAAATATAAAAAAAATCATACTAGTAAAAATACAAAGACGAAAGAAATTTAAATATTTAGATATAAAAATTACGATTTTTAAATTACAATATCACAGAGTTAAATGTATAACAGTAGGTACACAGGTAAAATGTACAACAGAAATACAAGTAAAATACACGTTTAATTAACATTTAAAAAGAATGAAACATGACAAAAAAATACATTTAGGACATGCGAGGAAAAAACGTTCGGTTCAAATATAAAAACTACAAATCCTAAATGTCAATAGAGACCAGCTTAATTTATTTTGTTAATTAAATTAGTTGTAGTAATGTAATTCCTTCTAATTAAGTTATAGAATTTACTCAATTAGTCTAAAATTTAAGTACTTCCTCAGTCCTCATTAGAAAACGTCAATAAAATGTCATTAAAAATTTAATTAAATTCAAAGTTAAAGTCCAAGTCTTGTGTGTTTGTGTGTAAAAAATCAAACCGGGGTTTCGAGTACCTCCTCGAGCAGCGCTTCTTTCCATAAGGAAACGTTGAAGGCGAGCGGCGAGGCAACGGAGGTCAAGGGTACGGATGTCAATGCCCCGCTTTCCTCCGTCACACTCAACGACCTTTGGTGCTGGCGACAGTTAAAGGCCGGCTGGCGGGAAATCTTCCCGTTCCGCTCCATGGAGCCGAACTCTGAGGGGGAGTCTGGAGAAGTTGAGAGGGCCAACGAGTCGCGTGACACCCCCAAAAGGGCGTTGGGGCTCGAGGTCTGCCTGGAGGCTAAAACCCGCCCGCGCCTCCCCTCCGTCCCCCCGTGCAGCGACGGGCTCAAGGTCAAGGACAACTGCTTGGCGGCCAAAAACGGTTCGCTCCCCGTCCGACTCCGTGAAACCCCAAGATTTAAAGTTTCTTCTTTCGCGCTCTTATGGCGGCTCTTGTGGTGCGAATGGCTCGAGTCCTGCTTATCTTCGTCCCTATTGGTTCGTGTATTTACATGTTATTTCAAATATCCCGCCTTTTAAGTTATTTAAACTCATTGTATTAAAAATATATTTGTATTGTTTCATTTATTTTAGGTTATAATTTTTTCAAAATTCAAAACTTTTTATCTTTTAAATCGGCTCGAAAATTCATGAAATTTATTCAAAATTAAAGTTTAATTATTTTTCGTTGATCGTTTAAAAGTGGAGTCTTTTAAAAATTTAAAAAAAATGTAAAATTGACCTTATTTTAAGTAGTATGTATTTGTCAGGGACGAGCCCATCCACTCCGTTCAACGACCCTTTCCACCAGTCAGAAGAGACTTGGGAAAACAGAGTGATCGTTTGCCCCTTTTTAAATGACAGTTCCCGACCTGAGCGCGCGCTGAAGTCGAATTGAGCCACAGCCTCCATAAACTCCGATTCTTCAACAAGTCAAATACAAGGAAAGTCAAAATCGGATTTTAAAAAAACCTTTTTAATAAAAAATAAAGCCTTTTTCCCATTCGCGTATTTGATCAACTTGCTTTTATTTTAGTTAATTTGTTAGCTTTTCTACAATCGGGTTGATAATTGTTTTAGCGAGCGAATTGGTTTTTTGCCAACTTCTACAGAAGTCAAGTCAAGAACGTATGCCAAACTGCTTTAAATTACTTGAATTTGCAAAAATGCTAAATTAATTAAAGGGCGAATTTACTTAATTGGCGAAGAGCATTTATAATTATTAATCTTGTCAGCTTATCTTAAAACTTGTTTTTAAGTTTTGAGCGGCAGGGCGAGTCAAAAAAGCGCAAGTTCCAAAAACAAAAAATGTAATTTCATGTATTGTAATGTAGAAATATTTTGTTGTAGGAAAAAATATGTTAAAATAAAATATATTTTATTATTTTCTAAATAGCAGCTTAATTAATGTTAAAGTTAAATTAAAGTTTGTTATTCGTTAAAATGTAAAGATTTCGTAAGCGATTTTGAAAATAAAGCTCAAATTAAAGTAAAAGTCTCACTTTCAAAAATGAGTAAACTGACATCGCGTTCCTTTGCAAAAAATGAATCTAAAAATGGTAAGTAAATTACAATTAATTATGTTAATTAAAATCTCATGCTTAAACACACATCACATTCACTGAATAAAAGTTTAAATTATTGGGGTTAAAAAACATTTAAAAGACACAAGAGCAATTGAGTTGACAAAGACGAAAAGAAAGTTCAAAAACTCAATATAAAAATTTGTAGAAAAACTTGTTTTTTCCAATACCATCCTCAGAAGGGCAAATTTCAGAATCGAGTTCATCTTGAGATTGATCAGCAGGCGCGTCTCCAACATCACTATTTATTACATTTAATTGTAATTAGATAAACTAAACTTATGAGCTTATGACCTTTATTATAATTGAGCATTGATTAATTTAATGAAGAATTAATATACCTAACTAATAAAATTAATTATATAAAGTTGAACTTACGCTTCATCTGGTTCTTTGCTAATGTATTTCTCGTAAATGATCCCGCCGTCGTAAGGGAAAATGTCCTCAGCATAAATGATCACATTTTTGATCAGCTCATTCACAAGGTTTTGGTATTGAACCTAAAAGATTAAATTTGAGAAATTAGATGAGAAATTGAGTCTATAATCACATGAATTAATTATTTATCATTTATTGATCAAAATCAAGAAATTTAATTGATTTGAATAAAAGTTTACTTGGTCTTTGTCTTCTGGTACAGGGACTAGAGTTGGCCCAAAGCAGATGGCAAGATTGTACGGGTCCATCATGTTCTCATCACTAAACTCCGATAAACTGTACAAAACAATTTCATTAATACAAAAATCTAAAAATAATTAGAATAAACAGGATTCATGTAGAAGTTCGAATTTTTCTCTTACTGATTCAAAAATGCAAAAAGGTATCGCAAAACGACAAAGACAGAGCGTGGAAGTGATTTGACCAGGTCACTCATTTTGGTTACAAAAACGGGTTTGGATTCTAATTCTGACATTATAGAACATTCGCAATTATACATTCAATTAATCAGATATTAATTAATAATATATATATATATAATTAAAACATTTAAATTATTTCTTCTTAATTATTTTTGCTCACGTCCGATTTCAACAAATTGTTCAAAGTAGACGATAGGGAAAAGCGGTTCGCGGAGTTCTCTCAAGTAGAGCTTGAAAACTCCCGCCACGGAGTTGATGTCGGAAGCGTCCGTGACGTCAGCTAGCGGATCCTCGCCGCGCTCAAAGGAATCCTTGAAATTGTTGATTTCGACTTGAGAACCAGAAACCCGGAAAATCCCTTGATGGTGCAAACCTGGGAAACGAAAACAATCGTTAATTATTTTTAAATTAATTAATTCAATTAGTTTAAATGCTAACAAAGTTAAACTTGCTAAATAAAAAGAGCTTACCAAAAAGGTTAATGACTCTGATGCAACTTTTCATGACGAGTGGGAGCTCGAGGTTCGTAAGCTCCAAATATTCCTCCAAACTTCCGCCAAACAATCGTGGAGTTCCTGACATTTGAAGTTGGCCGATTCGCTTACGACGAACTTTTCGCACTGGTTGAGAAACTGCAAGTAAATTATAAAATAACATATTAAATTAAATTCTTTAAGGGTAGATAATAAGTAAAATTATTAAATTATAATTATTAATAATTACACAATTAAAATTAAAGCTAATAAATATAGAGATTAAACTGACCACTGAGTGTTTTGGCAAGAGCTGGCGAAGATCCGCTTTGGTCCGTTTCTCCTAAAACTCTCCGAATGTGATCATATTTGGCTTGAAGTCGCGCAATTCGATTCGTCCCCAACATATAATCTCGAAATTTCTAAAAGATCAACAAAATTATAACTACATAAAACATCTATTAATTAAATCAAATTGTTTGAATAATCAAACATGTATAATGTGTATATAGATGTATAATAATAGTACAAATTAAACTAAAATTCTCAAATACTCGCCAATTCAAATAAAAGAATGAAAAGATAAAAAAGTGAACGGACCAACAAATGGAATTCGTCCGTTTCATGTCGATCCGCCCGCATTTTGACGGTCAAAGTCTCCGGTTGTTTGACCAGCGGCTTTGACAAATCGACGAAATGTCCCGAGACGTCCGTGTCCTTCGCAGTGAGCATTTCCAGCAGCGACGTCTCGGCCGTTTCCAGGGTCTTCCAGAGCTCGTCCGACTCCGTGCGCAGCGTCTCGAGTCGCCTATGGAGTTGCATGAGTCGCTGCTCCAACTCCTGGCGAATCAACCCGTTGGCTTCGAGTTCCGGCGGCTCGGCCGTGTCCAACTCCTCGGAGTTCTTGTTCAACGGTGGCGGTTGGAATTCGAATTTCTTTGGCATGACAAAAGCGGAGTTGTTGGTCTCGAGGAACTTTTGCTTGTCGAGTCGGGAGTCCAAGCAGGACATGCATTTGCCCAAATTATCCATGTTGCACTGCAAGGACTTCTTCATCACTTCCTGCGAGGAGAGGAACATACCAAGAGCCCGACTAATGCATTGGTAAAACCCCAAGTCCATACACTGGAAAATAGCAGAAAATCATTATAAATCATTTTAATCACAATTAATAAATTAACTATGGAATTATTGTTGTAATTATCTTTTTTAAAAACTTACATCAATGAGATCAGACAGGTCATCAACAAAATATTTTTGAACGGCAGCGTTCGCAGCGTCCATGCATAAAATATACTCATTCTTGGCTTTCAGTGCATTGAAACGCGCGTCCGTGTATTTCTTCCTTCGCTGTTAATTCCAATTAAACAAATAAATTAAACAAATAATTCCAATTAAAATAGGTAAAAAGCTTAACGTTTTGCTAGAAATAAGTTAATTTACAAAATGTAGCAAAATACCTTTTCAATTTCCTTCTCTACTAGTTTGAGCTTCTTGGACTTTTCCATCTTTTCTTTGGGAATGACTTCCATGAGCTTTGCCTTCTGGCCCTCCACGACCTTGAGCTTCGTTTCAGTCTGGCGGAACTCGGCTTGGTACGAGTGAAACGTTTTCGTAGACGTATGAAGTTCATGGAGAACTTTCAAAAGCTCAGCGTGAGCTTCAATTCCAACTTCACGACACTGAAAACAAAAATATAACCTTTAATCATGAAGCATTTTTCTTACAAATAATTGGTTAAACCAATTTAGCTTAACCTTGCCAGTTCCAAACCTTGTTAGGTTAGACAAAGGTAAATTAGTTAATCATAGTTAAACAAGGATAATTGTTTATTCATGGTTATAATTTAGCTAGTAATGAAATGAAAGTTTTTGATTTTCCCCACTTGTTTGTAAATTCTTTGTAGATCATCCGCCACGTAAGAAAGCCTCGCCGTGAGATGCGTGCTGTAGATTTCAGCTAAGATTGAGCGTTCTTTGCTTTGCTTCTTCGTTTCTTGGATCAACTCCTCCCAACAGTTGGACACGGAGAATAAATGCCATTGGTCGCGTCTGAAATACGAAAAATAATTAAGTAAGTTAATTAATAATAAATTCAATTAATCATCGCAGATTAATCTTATAACAACAAATCAATCATTATAGTTAAATAAAATAAAATGATTGTCATTCATTCTTAAAAAATATATAATTAATAGTTGAATGACTAAATTGCGTATATATCGATTTAATAGAAAGATTAGTTAATCGATTAATTATGATTTGAACTTACTTTTGCTTGAGTTCCTTTTGTTTGATGACGAGTGACTTTGCCAATTTGTCGAGGCTCCTCGAGGATTCCAACTCCACTTCTGCCCTTTTCCTAAAGAAATCCTGAAGTTCGGACGTGAGCGTCACTTGAGTCTCAAGCCGAGAATCCAAACTTCGAAGTTGCTCTTGCAATTGAAGACGGAGATCTGGGAAATAAAGAGAAAATTATTAGGTTAATTAAGAATCTTAAATCATTTTAAATTCATAATTAAGTTTATTAATTTGCAAACATTCATAACCAATTAGCAAATTGTAAGATCCAATTCATAATTTAATAAATTATAATTATAATTCATGAATTTGGCCAAATTCGCATTTGATTCCTAAATTTCAAATTTATTCGCAATTTGAGCAATGGCAATAAATTCTTTTTGGACCTGCCAAGGTGTTTTGTACAATGTATCTCTTCGCAAAGTGCCAAATAAAGAAAATGTGAGCGGAAATTAGTTAATTAAGTATCAAATGGTCTTTTGAAGTGGAAGAGAGGGAAATAAAAGCAGGAATTTAATTAAAATTGATTTCTCGCCCACTGCATGGCTTCCTCATTGAGGAACCAACGGAGCTCAAAGAAGTCAAAAGTCAATCAAAAACACTCAAACCTTCTCCACTGCTTTCAATGCGACCCAAAACAAGGAAAAGAGGAAAATCAACGAGAAATCCTACGAGCTCAACAGACGATATTATTAATGGAATCTGAGCATTTGGTCCCTTATTGTCCCGCTAATTGATAAATAATGAAATTCCATTTGGCTTTTGAGCTAATTAACTTTAATTCTTCCAACCCAACGAATCTTTCATTTTCTCAATATTAAGGGAAATGAAAGGGAAAATCCATTTCAAGGAAAATTCCCATTTTATGCTCAATGAGAAACAAGTTATGGACGGTATGGTAAAATTTAACCGTGATGCAAATTAAATGTGAATGCGATATTTGACCATATAGAAAAGTAATTAAATTTAATAAATTATAGAAAAAGTCAAAATCTCGAACTTTCCATGAGAAAAATCTTCTTTTCTTTTCCAGTCATTAAATGACGAGCACAACTAACAGTTTTTACCAATTTAATCCACTTAATATCCAAATCTCAAACTTTTCCTAATATTTAGAAAAATAATTCCTCAAAATTTACACAAAATCCTATTAAATATGTTTAGCAAAATGAAAGTCATTTAATCCTATCCAATAGATTATCAACTCATTTTACCAAATTATTTTACTAATTGATTTTATTAACTGATTTTAATAACAGATTTTATTTTAACTAAATGAATGAAAATATTGGAAAAACGCCTAAGAACATAATTATGTCAATACGTGTCAATACATTAAAAGCTCAACTAGGGATAAAAATTGAACAAATTCCTCCTAATGGATACATAACAACTAACAATAACTTTATTCCTTCTAGCGTATAAAGAATTAATAGGATGTAAAAGTACTGTAAATGTAAATATAACTGGAACTAGGTAAATAACTAAAATGTTCCATATATAATAAAAGCCGCAGAGTTCTCAATTTCCCATCCGCACACCTGTTCTAGTTTCACCAGCATATTGACAATGAGATTTTATTCCACTTCGAGTTGACAATGTCCATAGTTGAATCCCATTTGAAATGAAGCAGAGAATTCTCAATGGTTCAACCATTTCAACCAAGGGATTTCCACCCAGAAAAGAAAGAAAGTTGACAAACACGCCAACAAAGTAAACAATTCCACATATTCATGCATTCAGGTGGGTACTATCCATCCGACATATTTCATCCTGACAGGAGCACTTTGCAACTTTTAAACCTAACCTAACATCATCTAAAATGAATGTCGCTAGGAATAGGATAATGTATCTAACTGCTCCGTGTCGGATAAAATGTGTCGGATAGATAGTATCAACCGTGCATTCATGCCGCACAGATATATTCAAATCATAAACAACAAAATAATGCCTATATACAAGGGTGTTTCAGTGGAATTTTTCCCTGTATGAAAAAGTTAAACCAGAATTTGAACAACTTTGTGCAAAATCATAGAGTAGTGTAATGAGATAATCTTACATAATATTTCGGTATGTGTTAATAAATCTCCTCCGAATCCCCCCTCGCCCCAACCAACAGACCACACAGTCAAAATAAAGAAAAAGCTCTTTGTAGTAAAAGTTCTTTTACATAAGAAAAGTAAAAAGAAGATCAATAAGGTTGTGGGGCAAATGAGCAAAAACTTGGGAGTTCCTTCTGGCTTAAAATATACACAAGTTAGTTTAAGAGGTCTTTGAAGGTCCGTGGAAATAAACAAATGTGAAATATGAAATTTATATTTCTACAAAACCTCAAACTCAAATTCACACTCAAGAAGACCAGAGAGAAATTCCCCGAACAAACTCAACAAAACCAGAGAAAACCCAAGAAAAATAACAAAGAGATGAAAGGAAACTTTGGAATCTTGGAAATCTCTTTTAACATTTGGGTCTGTAGAACACCGTATTTGTTATTTAAATATTGGAGTTAAACGCACAACATTTAAAGTATAATTTAACGTAGTTAAATTAAACTAAATTAGTTTAACCAAACTTATAAACAGTTTAAACTCATTTAAGAAAACACACAGGTCAAAATACATGGGTAAAATAATCTAAAAGAAAATATATAGAAATAAATTAAATGAATTTAAGCCAGACAGTTGATTTTGTAAATATCATTATTCAAAAGTCTTGATAGAAAAACAATTGTGAGAGACGATGAAAGAAAGACGCGAGTTTCTATTTAAATAAACTACATCATATTTGACCATGAAACTTTTTATAACTTTTTCCCCTACGCCATTATTTGCAAACTCCCATACAAAAGATTTTTTTAAAACCATAACTATGTAAGTGTTCTCTTTCAAAGATCCTTTATTTTAAATGTTCCTTTTCTTATTTGTTTCCTTTCCTATTATTTTTAACATTCTTTTCAAATGGTAATTCAATAATATTCAATGAGATCCAAAATTTTTAGCAAAATTTTTTATGCAAAAAATATTTAAAGAATATCAAATGAACGTAAAAGAGAATTCTACATTGCATAAATATGTATAAGAATGCAAAATTGAAACAATGAGTAATTGCAAAGTTTCCAACTATAGTATTAAACTTGAATGCAATGAGTTCATTAATCATGATTGATGATTTGATTGCATAACAAAACAATGTCAATTACTTTTTCATTCCATTATGTTTCATTGTTTTGCTTAAAATCAATTTGATGACTTTTATTATAAGCAACATTGATTTATTGCAAAATTAAAATATGCGAAAATGAACAAAGCTAATACAAATGATGTGTATATGTGAATGGTTATTTAATATTGCAAGAGCGTATATGCGAATGAATCCTCTGTTTATGAGATAGGAAAAGTTAAAATTTGGAGAAGTGTAAATAGCAAATGCTTTTAGTTAAATGACTTTTGGAGTTTTATTGTTTTCGTGCGAATTGATTTTGGCGCGTTAAAGAGTGTAGTGAATGGGGATGGTCGAAATAAATCCGCAAGTCGTGGAGATGAATGCAAGTTCTTGAGCCTAGTTGTTTCAAGCCGAGGAAGTTGGAAAATCACAATTTGCGAATTAGAGAAAGTGGAGTAAAATCGGGTTGTTTGGATTAGCCAATGTTCGACTCCTTTCCTTCACTCGAGAGACTCAGAGAAAAGAGGCATTAAAACCAAGGCGAGCCAATTAGCATTAATTTTCTCCCACTCGAGTCATTCTCTTCGATTCCACACATGTTTGAAACACTGGAAAACTGGAAACCCAAATGAATCTCACCAACCTTCCGAAAACCTCCATTTCAAATTCCCAAGATTCTTCCTTCTAATTTATTCTCAATTGATTGCTCTCTTCCTTTGTGAAATCCTCCTTTGAAGTCACATTTACACACTTTTCAATCACTCAACACGAAATAACTCGTGTGAATTTTCTCAAAATTTTAATTTTAATTGAAATATAATAAATAGTATAAATATGATTATATATACTTAATATTTTCTTTTATAAAAATACCTTGAATTTTCCTTGTGAAATAATTTGAATTCAGTTTATTTTATTAAAATAATATGAAGCATGTTATTCCAGACGAATGGTTAGCTTCAAAGAATTGTCAAAAATGGTCGACAAGTTTTCTCTAACGTGTTGAAAGTTTCTTCATTCACATCCTCGTTTAACGACTCAACGAACACGTGGAGAAAACTTCGATTTAAAAGTTCTTTCTCCATAATTTCCAATTATAAACTTATTCCCCTCCTCACGCACTTTCGCACTCTGACTAACCATATACAATCTATAGCTCTACATATATAATATAATATGTATACTTAGGATCGGATACTTTAAAACATTCCCACACTTTTATAACAATTTAACATAACTCTCCATTTATATCTTGGATAAAAGTCAAATACAAAATCTAGCAGAAAATTGGAAACTGAGGTTGAAAACGTTGAAAATGCGTATAAATACAATTTCAAACTTTGACGTCATCTCACCAAATATATAAACACGATCTCGCTATCTATCTAATGTAATAATATGGTGTCTATAGAAAGAGTATTAAAGATTCCCCGCACCTCGCGGGTTATAAATCCCTTCAGTGCTAATTGGACATATGGCGACAATTCTCATTCATAATGTATTCTCTTCTATATTCCAGAACTGAAACAGTTTATATAAGAAAATCCAAAAATTGATATTGTAAGAAATGAAGAGAATCCTCTATATTGTTGGCAGTTTATATAGATTGTACGAAAGAAGTATTATGCACGTAATGCATTTGATAGTTTATTACACTTTGACTTTTCTCACTCGCCGAATTTCTCTTTGGATTCAATAAAAAAAGGCGATTTTTCCTTTTCTTCCTTCTCGAGCCATCCGGGAGAAAATTCCTTGAAAAATCCAGGAATGCGCACAAGTTGGAAAATTCCCAATTTTTGAGCATTTTCCTTTAATAAAGCAATTCAAAGGAAATTTCATTACCTGCCGAGTAATTTTCAAGTTTTGCAAAAATGCTTAGAGCAATTTTTCCTCATTTTCATCCTCAATTTCAAGCAAAAGTGAAATAACAAGAAAAGAAAGAAACCCAAACTAACTTTCAGTCATGCTATTTGAATATGTGTTTTTATATAAAGGAATCTCAAGAATTCTCAATTCCCTCATCAAATGTAAAATCCGAGAAACTTGAGCGAGCCAATTTAAAGCTGCTTAAAACAAAAACGGAAATGTGAATCCGCCAAAAAAACTTAAATGAACATCAAAATATTTACAAAAAGACATGAAAAATTCCATTTGCTCAATTTAGGCCACAATCAATTCATATTTAGTAAGTGCGAAAAAATTTTGGTAAAAAATAAAACGAGAAATAATTTCAATAGAGAAACTTGTAATTTAGTAAAGGTAAAAGGAGAAAGTACTTTCTTAGCATAGCCACTTATTTTGAAGTAAAATGCCCTTAAATGCCTTATTAGTGTTATTGAATAAAAAAGGAGGAATTATGTCAGTCTCGAGTTTGGTCAAAAAGCAAGAAGAAAAAGAACGGAAATACAAAATTTCAAAAAATCTCATTTTCATTTGACGTCAATGGAAAATAGGAAAATTGAATGAAAAGTAGGAGAATTGAAAATGCTGAAAAGTCGAGAGAATTTGAGAAATTGAAAATTTTATCCTTTTATTTTACTCTTCAAACCATCTTGTAATAATTTCTTTCATTTCTACTTCAAATACATACAATATACAGCTAAATAGTAATATGGATTTAAATGAATGGTTAACCATATAAAATTAATGTTAAACATAACTATCTTTAAGCATAAGTTTAAATAAGAAAAAATTTTAAGCATACATTATTGCATACAATATATGTATGATCAATAGTATGATGAAGACTCAAAAGATGAATTGATGGTAATAGAAGATTTCGAGTTCTTCGAATCAAAAACTGAACTTTCCTCTTTTCCCAAGAATTCTCTCTCAAGAGTCAAATTATAAAATTAAGAAGAGTTTCTCCAATAGTAAAAACTGATCCGAAAATTCAATTTTGAAGCAGGTAAAACCCTCAAAGGGAAAAACGACCCTCTCAAATTAAAAAAAGATTTTATTTCAAAAACAACCCATCATTTCCACACACAATGAAAAAAGTTCTTAAAAGACTCGAGCGAATCCTTCCAACACACACACACAACATGAGGAGTTTCCTAATAAGATTTAACTAAATTGTCAGTATTTTAATATCCCTTTCCAAAGCCAACGTGGGTGAAGACAGAGGAGAATTTACAATGAGAACCCTTGGAAAAAATATTTTACAAAATCCTCATTTTTTACCTTTTTACATGAAAATCACAATGATGATTTTCTTCGTCATTTGGATCATTTTACCAGAATTCTCAATACAAAAGAAAAGTTGAGCAAATAACGAAGAATAAATTATAAGAATTCTATCGTATTTAAATATGAATACCTAAAAAATACATATTGGCCAAAACGGCGCAATTTAAAATGTCAAACTATAATATTAAATAACTCTAGAGGTAATTTAATATTCTTCTTAACTTTACAGAATACTTTACAAATATTTATTTAAATATTCATATTTAATTTCAATAGTTTTACATTGAAAACTATCAAGAATTGTTAAATTGTTGAAATTGTCCAAATTTTTTTTGAGCTTTGGTGTTTTGATTACCTGGGAAGACATCTCTCATTTCAGGGCGGCTGTACGTGGCCACCCAACCATTCTTCGGTTGGATGATACACTGGAACATTTTGCAAAATGCAAAAAAGAACAAACTCTAAAGTCAATTGGAAAAGTCTGGGAATTCTCCGGTTCACTTCACTTGTTTCCTTCTTCTCACATTCGCTCCTCCTCACTTTACACGCGAATTTGAGCCGAGAAGAATTTTAATTAAAACTTTTCCTCTTTTGATCTTCGAATTCAAAAAACTCATTTATTTCAATATTCATTTTCACCAGAAGACGCGGATTTTACAAGCTAAAAAAACTTTCTTACTTTTCCAACTTTTTGTTAGAAATTGAAAGTGCAACCTAAAACTTTATATTTTGTCAACACAGGTTTTTCCCTCATCTCTCCCATTTTCCCTACTTGACTTTTAAATGGCCATTAGTAATTGGTAACTCAAAGTCGGAATGAAAGCAAAAGACTTTCCATTCTTCCGATGAATCCCAATAAAACCAAAATTTTCACATTCAAACTAAACGAGGTCAAATCAGACTTCACTCATTCCTTACAAGAATCCTTTTAAAAAAACAATTCGTACTTTTCTCTCGAATTCACTCAAACTCTTTTAATATACTTACTCTATACAAATACACTCTACCTTACATTCAGAAACAATATTTCATATTATGAATTTATTAGCAATTATAAGATATGGCATTTTAGAAATACCCTGTATATCAAATACTAATAGATTTTAGCATAGCAAGGCTACGGATATTTGTATACAAGCAAATCCCCAGAAACCAATTATGTTCAATCAAAGTGAGAGGGAAATGATTGATTGAATCTTGAATTGAATCTTAATATTTCCACCAACCGACGAATCAAGTCCTTTTAAGACTTTCCATATTAAACAAGTCAAAATTATCTCTCAGAATATCACACAAAAAAGTTTCAAAGGATTTTGATATGAAAATATTTTTTATGAAATAGGCATTTCATATTTTTATGAACTCATGATTCTCACCCCGACATTTAAAATTTATTTGACTTCGACTAAAGCCCACTTAAAGGATCATTATTATGAGCATGGAGGCATTGGGAGTCCAAAGTATCATAAGTCAGAAAGACGTGCGAGTCAAGTTTGAAATTCATAAGGAGTGAAAAAGAGAAAATTGATTGTTTGAAGCCAACATTCCCAATCTCACTTTTCAATCATTTGAGGACGAGAAAAGAATAAGAAATCCAACACTCCGCATACACCCAATGCAAAAAAATAACTCGATATAAACTTCTTAAAAACTCAATAAACGTTCAGTTAAAATGATTTTAATGGAGAAGGCCAACATTGAAAAGAATATCCCTATTAAAAAATTCCCAATTAACAAATATCTATTGATGTAAAAGTAAATATTAGAAAATTCATAATAAAGTAATAAATACAATGAAGAAAAACGAAGAAAAATTCTAGGAAGAAAAAAGCCAGTTTTGTTCAATAGAGTAAATTACAATCAGCATTTCAAAAAATATAAAAGATGATGATTGAAAATTAAAGATTTAAAGACCCGAATCAATGAGATTTCCCTTTCCCTCACGAGAATAAAAAAAAGATCAATGTGTTGGAGCTCAAGATTTCATGTTGGGCAATTAAAGATCTCCTCATCCCTGTGCGATATTCCCTGGGAGAGCTATGTAATATAAGTAATATTGTACGGTTAGTAGAGGGAATTGATGATATTTGAAGGGAGCTTGGTGTTTCGTGATTTCGTAAAGAGCAGGAGGAGATTAGATTTTTTCCTTCCTTCCAGGACGACACGGTCCATCGATTAAAAACTCCTCCCAAAGACCCAACACTTCACCAACAAAGGGAACATGCACCAAATGCTACAACGACCCTCCCTATATCCTCCTATATCAATTACACCCCGAATACTTCACCTCATACCCATGTTATATCCGAGTCAAAGTCGGAGACTTTCTCACTCTCATGTATGTATGCATGCTACACAAGTACGACGTTGAACTGGTGAGAAGTCCAAGAGAGATTATGATTACAAATAGAAGGAAGAGATTTGAAATACAAAAACTTCCACCTTGACCTTCCATGGAAAAAACAGAGGAGTTGAAGAACATCAGTAAGAACAAGACTCCTCCATTACCACCATTCACTTTTCTGCTTCCAAACACTCTCACTGTTCAAATTCTCAAATGCGATAATTGATCAATCTCCTTATTTAATAAATAGAAAATAGTTAATGGTCATAATCTCAATAATAAAGGTCAATTTGTTGATTCTTATTTGGCTTGGAATTTTCCATTTTTTAAAAAAAATATTCAAGCAAGAGAGCTAGAGAGCAATAATGCTCATCAATGAATAATTGACTTCATTGAGCGATTCGGATAGAAAAATATAAGAAAAGTTGAGTTTATATGTAATTTTAGAAATATAAATGAATTTTTGATTATATGAAAAAATATTTTCGAAATTTTGAATTAAATTAAAATGAAATTAAAGAATTTCTAATAAATTTTATTGCACCTATGTATAAAATGTGAAAAAAGAGAAAAGAAATTCCTAAAATGATCAACTACATTGTTAATATAGACAAATACAAATAAGCATTCCGCTATGGTTGTGGGAAAAAAACGAGTTTTGAGCAGAGTGAAAGATCATCAATGAGCCGACATTTAAATCAATGCTGAGTTACCCATACATTAAACCCCCTCCATACATGAACCCCCATATTAACTAAACATATTAACCCCCATATTAGGTAGAAATTGAAAAAGTGATTTTAATTCCGCGTCCTCTTTCTGGTCATCCTCTCCTTCTTTTGAGGCCAAGAAACTCCTCATTGCCACTTCCAAATCTCAATACTTATATTCAACTATGGATGTATTTAATAGCAATATTATTTAAGTATTACATGTATTAAATATATAGATAGTTCTCCACGAGTTGTATCTGTTAAAGCTAGCTTAAGTTAAAGCTAAAGCTACATGATATGAAGGAATAAAAGTCAATCTGTACAAGTAATGAGCCCATTTGACATTCAATCACTCGCATAAAAGTCACGTTAAATGTTTCAATGGGAAATACATCATGGTGGTTGTAAGGGTATTTATTACCGTGTAGTTACATAATACTTTAACTCTATTGCTTTCCTAACTTGCTACCTTGCTATAACGGCAATAATCATATCGAGGGAATAAAATGAATTTAAGGAGTTTAATCGTAATTAGCAGAGATTTAAAGTGACAGATCAAATCTGGTTATATTGTCACATGGTTTTTAACTTGCAATCTTGAGTTTGGTTTTTTTGTATTTGCCTACGCGGAATCCTGTTCCTTAATGTCACATGTTAGTGAGTAAAGGTGTGTACGCGAGATAACCTAAAACCCACTCCAATGACTAAAAATGAGTCCAATGGGAAAAACCATGAAAAACCCGTAATAAATATTTGTTAACTCTCCAACCTTCCCAATATTTCATTTAATTCAAATCCTCCTCTTTCACATCTTTTCATCTTGTAATCTCCTTTTTCTCAGATTTACTCACCAGGAATCAAATAGGGAAATCTCTATTCAATTTACAAATGTACAAGTACAAGTTGGTTCATAAATAATTAAATCGAAATAAATAATTTGTTAAGTAAATCAAAAAATAGCTAAATACTTATATGTTAATAAAATGCGTGAAATAATCTTGTCCAAGATGAATGAAATCAAAGGTATTTGAAAGAGGTTAAAGAGGATTTGGGGGTGTAGTAAATGGACGTGGAATAAATAACCTACTAACCCAACTTCCACCACCACACAATAGCCAAGAAGAGTTCTTTTATATCAATAAATACAAGAAAACCTCAATCCTCTTCAAAGACGCTGCTGTTCGTCCCTTTCAAATTCTAAATCTTTGGAAATTCAATATAAACCCACATAATGACCCTTTACATCATGACCCAATTTAATCAAAATTTAACATCCGTTTTAGTTTTAAAAACCAACTGTTAAATAACTTAAATTAGCAAAGAAAAACTAAACCAATTGAATAAATTATAGTTAGATTTTTAAAATAAAATAATTTTTAAATATGGAAAATCCAAAATATTTTTCTTAAATATTCAAATAAAATGGTCATTTGTTATCAAAGTGCTGATTTGATTTAAATAGGATGATATAACAGGCTCGTAAGTAATAATGAATGAGTTCGTAAATCTCCATTTTGTTCATTCATGTTTTCCATTCAGAATTTGAGCATTTGGCGTGTAAAGGAGTAAGAATTTGGGCGTCGCGGGAATTCATTCATTTAGTAAACGTAAAAGGAGCTGGAAACCCATCAAGGCACATTAGGATTCTCATCAAATGGAAGACTGTTCGAGGCGGAGAATCAAATGCCCAATTACTCCGTCAACACTTCGTTTAAGGAGGAAATCACTGTTTTATTCTTTTTAAAAAGGAAATTCAAACTGTGATGAAGATTTAAATCCCATGTTCTTACAACCTCGCTTCTTTCTTCTTTCCTATACATAGAAATAATATCTTATCAACCACTAACGTTCATCTACCTTAAAGGAAACCCAGAATTTTTCTGAAAAAAGGAAACATGGAAGGATGAATCTTCCATTTGTTTAAATTCACTCTTCCGCCCTTTCATTTCCTCTCTCAACAAAACACCCTACATTAAGTTGACTGTTAATTAACTAATAATTAAGCTACTTAACTATTAGTATAATTCATATTTAAATTAATAATAATAAACTACAATAATTTATTGATAATTGAATATCAATTGAATTAACTACTAATTCACTTCGTATTTTACCTATTAGTTTAATTAATAATCGAGTGTTCAATTAAACCTAACTATAAAATGATAATAAGTCAATTTAGGCCTATTAGAGCAAATCCTACCTGAGCTTCTTAAAAGTCCTTTAACTGAAAATGCGACTTAAATGGGTAATAATGAATTATTGATAATTAATTCCTCGGTCTTTCTCCGCCAGAGTCAACAAAGAAGGTGGATTAATTTCGGAAGAGCCCGAGAGAACTTTCATCAATTATCGATCCACCAAATCCTTTGCCTCAAACCCACCAGAGATTTAAATCAAAAACAAATTCCCGTTTTCCTCTTTTCTAATTAATCTAATAGACCTTTTTAATAATTCCCAAACCTACTTTATCCTAATTACATTAAAAAGCACATTTGGCCAATTTGCTAATTATCAATTTTGGCAAATTTTTCTAATTCTCCCCGTAACATTAATTGAAAACCATTGATCAAACTCCAATCAAACTCAATTGAATTAAGAATGAAATTGAGAATTAAAAATTAAAAACAATTTTTATCCTGTTGACCATTTAAGACTTAAAGAATTTGCTTGTCATTCAAGGTATTTAAGCTAACTGCATATTTAACTCATAAAATCCCTCACGAGCTTGTCTTGGAGAAAATGAATATTGAAAATGCTTTTGTGGGTAATTTAATAACAAGTGAAATGAAGATGTTCGAATATTGATTCTTGTCAAATGAATGTGAGTCAATTTGGAGTTTTATGCGCAGTAAAAGTGGATCGATCTTTTTAAAAGCCCAAATTCCACCGGTGGAGGCCCAGAAGACCGAGATGTGGAGGGAAGAGAACTTCCAAGGGGGAATTAATGTTTTTAGAAAAGGGCGGGGGCCCTTGGATTCCCCGCCAATTTCATCATGGCCGAACTCTGGACTTATTCAAATTCCCTCAAGATCTTCCTCCGTCATCTCACACCGATGTCACGCAACTTCACAAAACTAACTTCGGCCTAACAAAAATCCAATCCATCACAATTTCACACTCTTCACTTCAATAAAAACACTTGCAATTCATTACTTTCATTCACAAATTGGCAATCCACTCAATTGTCACAATGATTAAACGTCTTAAAATCCAAGATTTTTAAGCGAAAGATTTAATTAAATCTGAATAAAAGAAAATTCACATTCAAAATTAAAATTGACAAAAATTCGACTCGGAGAATTAGAAAATTGAATTTAAAATTCACAGTCTCTTCATTTCACTTAAGTCGAATGAAAATCAAAGAGCGAACTTGAGCCTTTCATTTACTAAACATTTAAAAGGAACATTGGAAAACGTAAATATTTATAATTCAATTATCCCTAACTGCGCGCGGCCCAGAAATCGCGGCGGCAAAAAAACCTTTATTTATAAACTTAATTGAGCAAAACTTCTCCGAACACAGTTAGTCCAAACTTCACTCTTTAAAAACAAACCCTTCAATGTCCTTCAATTTTATTCAAATCTTCTAAACATCCCAAATTCGCTAGAAATTTTCCAGAAAACCCAAGAAATCCAATTCTCGAATTACAAATTGAGCCCAGCTGTGTTCACTTCCAGTCAATCCTTCACAGATTCGAATTCGAGTTCTTCCGATGAGCTTTATCAACCATAACAACTTAAACTTAACCGTGGTTAACTAAACTATTCCTTAATTATTCCAGGTGAATTTAGAGGGATAATGTGGAAAGGAGGTTGAATGGAGGTTGTGGTCCCTCCGCTCTCTCCGACTGAGTGAGAGAAATAAGGGCGAATAAGAACCAGACTGGCTATAGGAGTATAGCCAGAGGGACACCCCACACACACACAAGAGGATACGAAGACCAACACCATCAAATACTCCCATGTAACCCTTATTGAAAGCCCTACCAATTTCCTCACATCTTCCTTCACATCTCCACATCAGACTCCCCCAAATCTCCCTATACATCCTGGAATATCCGTACACGAATATTACTGAGTATTTAAACATACAAGATTCCCATACTGAATCCATATACTCCATACAACTTGAACCATACTCCATACTGAAATAATACATTCTATTTACAAAGGATAATCTACAATGTATAATCTACATTATATACTGATTTGAATTTTCCTATACAAAGACTCTGGAGTCTTCTTAGGACTATTTCTCATACTGGTCTTGCATTCAAAGATCAAGTTCATAGTTAATAAATAGTTTCATACACGGGTATGTGTTTGCTACACAAGGGTGATTTCTATGATGAAACACATTGTAGTGGAGCAGCATGGGAATATAGAGTGTTCGAACTGTCCAAGTCCACACATCCAGTGTGAAGAGAAATAGCTGTGTGTTTGAACATTGTAGATCCTGAGCCCTAAATGGAAATCTCCGGCATCTCCCCGACGTCTCTGCACACACAGATGTCTTCAACCCTCCCTTCAAAATATTACATATAGCCAAATGTCTCGCGTTTGTCCATCAACATCCTCTCATAGAAAACTCTCATATATCTCTCTTATATACATCTGTCTCCTATATCACCTTGTACCAGATCTCCTATATCTCTCCCATAATCATATCAATTCACTCCAAGTTCCAAGCCATCCAAGATTCTTAGTACAGTTAAACCATTTTTAAAAATACTCGTCCTTATGCCCCCTTCTATTTCTATTCCCTCCCTTCGATCTTCTAATTTACTATATAGACAAATATTACACACTTCCTGGTATTTCCTTAATACATACAAGATTTCAAACAGCTCAAATGTTCTTTAGCTGTAACTGAGGCGAGCTCATCCTAAGTACAACTATAACAGTTAAAAGTTATAGTTAGTAAAACGGCATTTAAACTTTGTTTATAATTTAATAGAGATTTATGTGAGTGGAAGGATATTTAATTACCGCTGGTTTAAGCATCACTTCAATCCAACCCTTTTTTATTCATTTCTTTCTAAATAAGACTTATGGTTCTAACATATGAAATGAATACATGAAAATTAAAATAGGAAATTGAATATGAGGATATTTTAGCTGTCCGTATATTTAAAACACCATTGAGCATCATTGAATGATTATCCATGTTGTTCATTTATAGGATAATAACTTGCAGGTGAATCTAAGAGTTCTTGTCCTTTAGAGGTAAGTGAATTTAAGATGTTCGTCGTGTTAATGGAACAAACACACACACAATGCTTAGGATCATCAATTACACAACATGAATCATATATATATATACACCAAAACTCATTCATTCCTAACTAGCTAAATATCTCTTTTCAATTTTTATCGCACTCAAGCCCATCTTAATTATATCTTCATTTTCTTTACTAATTAATATCGAATGGTTTTATAAATTATAAATAAATACAAAACTAATTTAGCTCATAAAATATGTGTATTATCAATATCCCAAGATTTGATTACATTAATTAATGGTAAATTAATTTGCCATCAAGTTCTAAAACTGTTTTTATTGAGCATAAGGGGTGAAAGACCAAAATCCGAGTTCATGAACTTTTGAGTATTTTCTAATCCTTTTATACAAAAGGAATAAAGAGGCTAAAAAAGAGAATACGAGACCAAAAGGAAACGCGACATGTCAAAAAATTGCTCATCCCTTTGTCTCTCTTTATCTTTGTTGACATTCTCTTAAATATGTTGAGAGATGATGATGAAAGGTGAACAAACGGCGCGGCTCAGTCACCTCCTTCCTTCCTATCCAATTCCATTCCTCAATATCAAATCCCTATTATTATCAAACAAATAAATGACAACATCATAAAAGCATAAGGACTCAATTGCAAAATCCCAAATATTTGCAAATATCAGAAGACCAAACACCGGCAACCAACAACACATAAGAAAAAAAGGAATCTGACAATAAAAAATAGAAGCTGACTGAATCAAAAGACCCAACGTAATTTCCCATGCATTGCATGTTGGAGTTATTTGGTTTTATTTAACTTGGAAGAGATAATTCTCTTCGTGTTTTTATTTGCAGTTGCAATGACATAACTCGCTTTTGAATAAGAAAAAACCCATTGGTTTTATTTATGCAAAGTTTTGCAAAGATAAAAATGATCTCTTCAAAACTCTTCATTATAGGAATTAAAAGCGATTGGAGAGGGATGAGTTTAAAAGGAATAGAAAATAATTAATGTGAGCTAACGAGAAACGTGAGATCTCCTTTTCTAAGGATGAATAATTGGAAGAGGAAGTGAGCAACCGATGAGCATGAAATTGAGATAAACCAAAGTCTCGACCTTTTCCCTCCCAACAAGCGAAATCATAGGGGAATAATAAGGAATGATAAAAGGTTTATATGAAAATATGATCATCCCATTTGTACATTTTCCTCCTCCTCCCAAATATTCGCATCCGGCCTCGCCTTAATCCAGAAAATTAAACTCATCTCAGCTCCCCCAATTCACCATATATTAGACAACAATGGGAAGCTAAAGGGACAAACTCACTTATACCATCCTTATGTAAATTAACCAGTGAACTATATCACTGTTATATAACTATATAACTAGGTATTCAGCAGATTCACATATTAAATATCAACTCAGTCAGCTCATACAAAGAATATATTGCCATATACCGCTGAGAATTACAAACAGTGTAATATCTCATAGCCATCTCAAATGTTAATCTCTGGGAATCATGTACATATTCCAGGCTGGAGAACTCAATAGCCAACCATAAAAATCTCTTATTAAAAAAGAGAAGCTCATGTAAAGAGATGGGGAATTGATCTCGGAATTGTCTCCATTTTGAATTATGCAAGACCACAAAGATCTCTTTCTTACATTTCTAACTAATCCCTCATCATCATTCCAAATTCACAATTTTCCTCTAAAAGTAAGCATAACCAACGCCGATAGATGAAAAGTTTCTCTTTCTAAGTAAAGAGTATCTATCTGCGCTGCCAAAGCCGCGCTGGTATAATAAAACTCGTATATTATATGGAGGATCGAGTATCATAAAAGGATCATTGGATTAGAAGATAATAAATGAAATTATTGATAATAATAGATAAGTATATTCTTCATACTTCTTACGTCATATAAACAATCATGTCGGAGTCTTTTAATGTGGAGAGCGCCACATGAAAAACACACTCTACAGCTTATGAAATACCGTTGTATACCATGATACCATATGAAAGTATAGCACATGAAAGTCTTTGTGAAGGAATAAGTCTGGTTTGAAGTTTCTATTTTGTTCTTTCTTGAAAGTGCAAGTGAGTGGAGTGAGTGCGTGGATTATTGGAGGGAGACGTCTGTTCTGCAGCTGTGGGACAATTACAAGTCCTCCCTTATGTCAGACAACAACGAGCTAACAATAAGTTAAGTAACACTTACTATCATTGAAACTCATATATTTTTCAATATTTCTTTACTCCACATATATCAATATTCAATATTATGCAATATAATGTATCTTTGTATATGTGATTTTTCCATATTCCCATATTTATATTCCCAAGATTTTCTCCTATAGATAGATTATCAATCACTATAAATGTTCATTGACTTTTCATTTGCTGAACGTGTATGAGTCAGACCTGTAAAGGAACGGAACGAAACGAAAAAGTTCTCGTTGAGTTCCTTAAAGGAACCTTATAAGCATCATTCCCGTTCCATTCCCTGAAAACCTACTAGCCTTCCGTTCAGTTCCGTTCCGTTTCTTAAAGACCCGGAGTTTCATTCGTTCCGTTCAGTTCCGTTCTTTGGGGAACTGAACGGAACTGAACGAATGAATGCCGTCTAAAATATACAAAGAATTGAATGGCCCTAAAGAACTGAACAAAATATTTTCGTTTCGTTCCTTAATGAAGTTCAAATCGTTCCCGTTCGGTTCAGTTCCTTAAAATATTAACAGTCTTCCGTTCAGTTTAGTTCCGTTTCTTAAAGAACTGGAGTCTAATTCGTTCCGTTCAGTTCCGTTCTTTCGGGAACTGAACGGAGGAACGAGAACAAAAAGTTCCTAAAATTTACAGGTCTGGTATGAAGTCTTACAAAGTTCAAACGGTTGAAAGTCTTGAACGGTTTGTTCTCACATTCTCAATGAAAGACTCACTGACCCAAAATACACACAGGAATTGTTTGAAAGGAATTGACCCGCCAAAGTGAATCAAATGACTCTATAGACTTCTTTTTACTTTTCTAATTTTCTTTTACTTTTATGAGCCAGTTTGAACACCGGGGCTTTGTTTGATCCATTCATTTAGATTTAATACCAATAAAGAATAACTTCCTTTGTGTCTACTATCTACCATACTAATATTACTATTTAAATAGGTATAATATTATGTATACCTCTCATATAATATTTATACTAAATACACATGCAAATGGAGTCTGGGTTATTTTGGTTATGAAATTTTCATCATCTCTTACAAATGAGCAAAATGAGAGATCAAAAAGGATGATGAAGGGAGATGGAGGTGAAAAGGGATCAAGGAACCCGACGAGGAATTACGACCTCAACTAATGAGGAATCACGTAGTAAACACACGAGGAAAAGCCAAATTAAAATAATTACAAAATTACAAAAGACTGCTTTATAATACAAAATGGAAAAGGTTGGGAAATTAGGCTTTAGTTAACTCACTTTTATCATATCAATAAAATCAAACCATAATGAAGAAAATCAAGCAAAATTAATTCTTCTCAATTAACAACGAATTTAATTAAACATTAGCATCAAAAGTTTTCATTTAAAATATTTTAATAAATATTAAAATGTTAGAAAATGGATACGTAAATATTATTCATTATTAATCTAAATTATTGTACAAAGATTTTAAACATAACATACAACTGTTACCTTGCAAGTTTCACTTTTACTGTAATATGTACTAATTTACTTTATAAGGATTCTCATATGCCATGAGAATTTGTCTTGTCTACCTAACAATATACTTATCGTTAGCATGCATTCGAGTGCATAAATTGCCTCATCGCATCGTTAGACCATAAGAAGAATATGAATATCAAATAAGCGTCATTAAAATGTTCAATGCCAAATGCAGCTCAAATTATCCACTAGGTCACATGACCTTATATTGAATATTCCATATTATATTTTCATACAATGCAATGCATCCCATTATTGTTTCATTGTATTGTTTGGAGTAAATACAAGTGTGCATATACTTTTTGAGCGTTTTCCCTCTTGATCCATTCTCTATTCTGTACTGGAAGCTCCATAGCAATTGATATAAAGAAGGGCATTTCCACTCAAGGTCTCCGTAGATCAATTAAGACTAAAAGAAGAGCAGAAGGTTTTGAAGAACAAACTGACTAACAACATTGTGAGTTCATCACGTTGCGAGTTAATCATCCTAAATATATCCAATAATACTGTGAGGAGTTCGTGTGTTGCGAGTTGGGGGAGTTGGAAACATCCTAACTTGTTGTTGGACCCAAAACTCTCAAGTTCATTTCCTCTTTAGCTTTTCTCCTTCACTTTGTAATGACATGGATGGAGAAGGCGAAGCTGTTGGATTCTCGTCAACACTCTCTATATGCCTCCACTACAGAGATGACATTCCTAATGAAACCCAACATGGGAGAATTTGGATATTTGTAGAAGAGGAAAGTGGTGGACCAACGGAGGGTACACAAATACTCCAACAACAACCAACTCCCTCATTATTATGATAATCCCGCACGAATGCATTTCTCCCCTTTTCAACACAGTCATACTCTTCATTTGACCATGCCAAATAAAAAATATATTGGAAAAATATAATTTAGATATTCAGTAGCATTTAGCTTTTTTGCAATATAACATTTAGCTTTCCATTATTATAATATTTGTAATATTGAAAATATGAATTAGTAATAATATGAATTTTTTAAGTGAGTATGAAGCTTGGATAAAATGGATATATGATTAATGAAAATTGAGAATTGTGCGAATTTGCAAATAAGCGAGTAGGATTAATGGAGAAAGTGGAAAGTGAAAAGTATAGCTTACTTGCAAAATACGGTTGTTTCCGAATAGATCCCATTCGACGGAGCGTGGATTTGGGAAGTCCCAAATCTTCATCCTCAAGTTCATCCATTGGTCCGCCAGGTCAATTTAATTCAGGTTTATCCGCAAAAATCTTTCGAACTGAAATCAAAAAAAGTTTAAATCAATTACCAAATACTCAAAAAACACAAAATAGTTCAAAATGCATTTTATGAATTTAATATATTGAATTGAACTTATAAAATATTTAGCTCGATCTCCTAATTCATAGTGGCGCTCAAGGATTCGAAAGAATAAATGAGGAAATATGAGTTTTGCACAAATCCTAAAAGTTCAATATCTGTTGATCATCTTAAAACCCTTTTACATTGAACGTAACGTTGCAAGATGAAATCAATTTCAAATGGCTCGCTAGTGCGAAAAGGAAGTGGAGAGTTGTAAAAGGATAAAGAATCCAAGATGATAAATACAATATGAAAATCAGAAGTTTAACGAGGTTTCACCTTATTGTAAATTCCGGGCTGAGCAGTATTTTAAAATGCAGCAGAGTTTCATTTGACCTGTGGGTTTTGTGCTTGTATTTTCCTTCACTTCCTTCCTCATGAGGGCCCAAGTAGATTTTCTTTATCAATTTTCCCTCTTTCGCCACTTGCGGTCCCAAGGAAAAGTTCGATAGCCCCCAAACCCTTCGCCTCTCTAAACAACACAAAAATATACACATTTTAATCCTTTTACTACTCGCTATACATGATACGAAGTATTACGAAGCTAGGATGATATCATACATATATGTGATATCATTGCATATTATTTTATATTACCAACATGAAGCATCACATCATATTTTATATAACTTAAATACCCGTCTTAAAAATCTTTAAACTATCAAAACTCCATTTTTTGCAACATTCTCTCGCGCTCTGCTTCACCCATTTCATAATTATAAACTCTTTAATCCATTTGCTAAACTGCATTAGTTCCATTTATTTATTTTGTGAAATTATATTTCACACATAAGTATGCATATTACAAATAATCTTAAATGTTCATTTCACACACCAATTTAATTATTTTAAGACCAAACGAGAATTTGAATTTAGAATTATGTATAAAACTAGATGTAATTTAAAACAAAAATATTAAAAGTTAAATAGAAAATAGTCATCGGCGTCTTCTATTTAGCTATAAATACAAAACCGTTAAATATTTTACACGTTTATTGTAATGCTTTGTAGTAAAGGTCGAGTGTTTATTATAGGTAAAGTGCATTAAGACAAGATTTAAGTTAAAAGCTCTACGAGGTGTTTAATGACCAATAAATAAAAAAAAACATTTTAAAGAAAAAGGTATAAAGAAGAGAATAAAAAACCTTCCGGTGTTCATGGATTTGTCAGGGAGTCCGAAGGAAGTCTCGAAATAAGAAACGTTCAAGTCATGCGAAGAAAAGGGATGAATCAGAAGTTGATGAAACCCTTTGTTCAACAACTCCACTTCCCTCACTCACCTTCCTCACAATCCAAGATGAAAAAATCCTCTACGGTGCACAAACACCTTTAATGCTTCACATCTGCACCAAAGTCAACACAGGAGTGAACATTGACAAAATCTCAAGTTTCCTTGCACTTCTTCCGTGCAAAATCAAACCCCGAATGACTCAACTACCTTAAACTAAAAAAAATTTATCTCGACATAAAAGCATAAACATAAAGCATTAACTAATGTTAAATCATACAACACATTAATCATATGGAAAAGCATTAATCACGCCAAAAAAATTAAACATACTAAAAAGCATTAAATATATTTAAAAACATTTAAAACACTAAAAACACCAAAAACATTGAAGAACAATGAAAAACATTTAAACACAAAAATACAAAAACATCCAACATTTAATTAAATGGTAAAAGAGATAAATAAAATAATTAGATTCTCCAAGATTGATTTCCTTCCTTTCCAATAAAATGGAAAATCAAAATTGGAAAAATTGAAAAGCAAAGGTAATCCCAACGGATGAAAAACGTCCCCAGCTGATGCCCCAACCCAATCCCACGAACAACATTAGCATTAAAATCGAAACCTTCCTTTTCTCAAACTCTCAATAATATCCTAATATGCCTATATATTTATGAAAACTAAATTTTATTAAGACGGAAGAAGATAATAACTAGTGAGTTATGAATTAGTAACTGAACTGAGTTCCCTCCGTCTGGGTCTATTGATTATAGCTTATAAAAGTCGTGTAATGTCTGAGCGTTTCTTACCTGAACCTGTGTGGATGTTGGGTGTGTGGAAGGCGGTGAGTAACTGGGCCTTCGCCTCCACCACCAGATCATAAAAGACTCCCCGACAGATGTTCTTCCGCTGACTTCCCCACCGATACACCGGAGATGAAAAACTCCACTCGCTCCGAATACACCAAATGTTCATTCACAATCCCATGACCTCACTCACTCTCAGACTTCACCGAAATATCCCTTCTCAACTTCCCAACGTTCAGAGCTCAACTAAAAATTAAACGAATATATTTATAAAATATAAACTTAAATATAGACCTAGCACAATATTTATATTATCAACTATGTCAATCAACCCTGAAAACCTCGAATATTTAGAATATTAAGCTAATGCTCTTTGAAATTCTAAATATTGATGAACGGAGTCTATGTCTACTAGAGACATTAACCTTATAATATAGCCTGGAGATTAGTATATTTTAACTAAATGTCCACTTAACACACGGAGAATTCTCTTAAATCTGTGTATAATATGGGAGTGAAATGAGGTTTAGATTCAATAAATAGGAGAGTATGTAATTTCTCAATGTGGGCAGATAAGGCCAAGACATAACACAGTCTCCAAACAAAATTAGAAACCCAAAAGCGAGAAACTCTTATCATCATACTTAAAATCCACTAACTCCACCTTAACATGTAAAGGAAAGAGAAAATTAGGCCAAGAACATTAAAGCTATGAAGTCTATAGAAGTTTAATCTATAAAAGCTTAAGCAGAAGGTAAAAGTAAAATAAGTTGATTAGTTAAAAGTAAATTATATTTACAAAGTTAGTAAATTAAATCTCAAGCTATATACCAGCTTTAAATTGTCATAAATATAACAGCGAGTGAGCTTTGACTTACAATTTACAGTATATTGAGTTAAAGGAATAATAAGTAAAGAAAGTCTGTAGGGTAATTATGTGAAATGGTGAATATGAGAATTGTAATATTTAAGGAACGAGCGTGTTGAATTTAGTCTTGTAGGAGCACATTATGAATACGAATTGAAAGAAGGGAAGATGATGGGAGTTGTAGGGCTGAGTTCGTTGGAGTGTTTCTTTCCATTAATTTCTTCCTCAAGATATTCCTTTCCTAGCTCGTTTCACATTCAACTCAAGCTCATTTCCCTCACGCTGCCAAGTTCTGTTGCACTTCGACTCAAATTCCTTCTCCTACACACACTTCATGCAAAATTGACCTTTTTCAAAAGTTCAAACTTCAAACTCAACAACGTCGGCATTCAACATAATGAAATACATGTGGAGTACAATTTATAGTGATCATATTAAAAATAGAAAAGGGAATTCTGACAATTCTCATAATAATATTATAAAAACTATTACAAGTTATTATGCTTATTATTAAAGGAATTTAATTATGTATTTAACAGAGAAATTAAAAATAAATATTGTCTGGATTAATGTAATGAACTCAAATCTCAATTGCACTTGTAAACGAAATTATAATGTCGGTTAACTTATTGTCAAATTCCTATCTTAATTAAACTTAAGATCCAAGCTACATTTTTAAGCATAAGGCAATATAATTTAATCGTGATCTTTGCTTAAGTCATTTAAGCATTATTATAAAGCTTTTTAAAAGAATAAAATTATAACAAAGTTATCTAATGATAAAGAAAGTAAATAAATGAACATGACGGGAATTGTGAGACATTGAGAGAGAAAAAGAGGAAAGCGGGAGGAATGAGGGTAATTCATGCCATCAATTGTGAACTCGGAGGATCTTTGGGGATTCAATAAAGTTCACTTGACAATTTTGATAATTCATTTAACTTCATCGCTCTCTCGATTAAATCCGCAATTTGTCATTAAAGTCACACCAAAGCCACTCGCTCGCTCAAATACTCAAAAATGCCACACCGGGAGGATTTTCAGGTAAAGCAAATTACAACAATTAATAAGTAACAATAAAATCAAACGATCAAGTTAAAAATCTTGGAATTTTTCTTAATTGTCAACAAATACCATAATTGGGCCATTTAAACTAATGCATTGAATGTAAATACTTGTAAATACAGTGATGCTTTTTTTCTTTTTATATTTATGAAACTTCATTGTTTCGAAAAGTAAGTCTTTTGTATCTTATTCAACTAGTTTGAAGATTGTGGAATTTTAGTAAATTATAGAATAAATAAATGATAGTTAAATGTTAACTTCTACCTCTCTGTTTTCCTGTTTCATCCAAGAAATCCAATATTAATAAAATTCTTGATTATAATTTCCAGAAGCAAATCCAACAAGATTGGGCCAACAGAGAATACATCGAGGTGATCACGGGGTCCATCAAGAGAATTTCAGATTTTCTAAACTCCTTCGGTATAAACATTAACACATTTATCTCTCCAGAATTCACGATTAAAATAAATAAATTATTAGAAATTGTTAAATATTAGTCGTAAATTAACGTTCCAGAAATTAACAAACTAAAATATTTAAGAAAGAATTAATTAATTTAAAGAATTAAAAAAGAATCAACTGACTTCCAGATTTGAGCTGCCGATCGCGACTTGCCACTTTGAACGAACGTCTCACAGGACTTGAGAGAAAAATTGAATACCTTGAAGCATGGGTAAGTTTTTAAAGTTCATTCAACATTAACATTTAAACAATAAAGTCAAAATGACAGTTTAAGTTAAAAAGGCAATAAGACAATCAATTAATGTAAACACAATTAATTAATGCAAAATGTAAAAATATTGAAAAGCTGAACAAATTAATGAACTGAAAACATTGTCATTTTCAGATAAGCAAAGGAGAAGCCCTGACTTGATTTTCAAACAACTCAAAATCCGCAATATCACATCTCACCGACTTGTTTCCCTTTTTCTATTTCTATTGATTTCCTATAAATATTTGCTTTCTTTCCCTACATTTACATTAAATTTGAATCATTGAATTGTCTTTTAAAACTAAACAGAAGTTAAATATTATTAAGTAATCAAAATACTCTTTTTCACTCTTTTTGATTATAAAATGTAAATATACATTTAATTTTAAGTATTTGAATACTAATAACTCCAAACTCTTTCTCGTCATTTGTTAAATATACAATCTTTTCATGAGAAACTAATATTTCGCGTGTTGTAAATAAAAAAAATCCTTTGTAATCTGAACAAACAAATGGCATTTTTAACATGAATGATTTCTAATCCAATTAATGATTACAATTAGATGTATTATAAAGTAATTACCATTATAAATTTAATTTAACCTCAATGAATTATTCTAGGTAGGAAGTAATTAAAACAAAATAATAGAATTAATTTCTTAATTAATATTTTTTGATTGGATACAATTTAATATAATTAGTTAGTTAATTTAGCCATATCTAAAAATGATGGTCACGAGGGGAATGGGATCGTTCTTCATGGGTATTTGAGAAGCCGAAATGATGACATTTCTGTGAATTGATCTGCAATTGTTTAGAGAAAACTTGTCTGAGCTGGTATGCCTTTTCTTGGTCTTCCTTGTCCATCAAATGCCTCGGCCCAGAAGCCCCGTATTCCATTTTCGTCCTCGGATCCACCGGCGGTGTGTATATGTTCTGTCCGACAGAATTCTGCTTCACCATGCCGCGTTTCATGGTCTCGGCACCTAAGGAATTCTGCCTTGGGCTTTTCAACTCCAACTGACTCTTCACCTTACGCCCTTTGTTGTCAATGAGCAAGACGGGCATTGCGGACAATTCAACGGATTTACGGATTCTCTCTTGATTCCGCGGAGGAATTTCATCAGATCTGGCGGAATCTTCCACATCCTGAGTTTCACCTTGTCCGTGGGATTTTTTCTTATGATCTACATCAATCAGAACATTTGTAAAATAATTCACTCATATAAAATCACACTTTCACACACTCAAATAATTATATAAGTAAAAGTTAATTAATGATTAAAATTTAAGGTCTTCTAGATAAATAATTAATCCAAAAGTAAATAAATGTAAAAAATTAATCCTAAAAATAATTAAAAATTACCTTTGAAATTCCCAGATTTCTCTCTGTTTTTTCCATTTCGAATTTGTATTCTTCAATGAGTTCCTTATGACCTTCAGCTTTTTGCTTGTCGGCTTCTGTTTTGGTTTTTGGAGGTTCATTCGCTGACTTGGGTTTGATCTCGACTTTGGGCGGGAGTTTCAATTTGTCTTTCTTGAGCACGACGCTGAACTTCTTGCTCTCGGCGTGGAAAATCTTTTGTTCGTAGTGATGCGGGCCGATGTATTTGGCCCCGTGCTTTTTGTTGTATTTGTCCCGGTTGTCGGTTTTCCCGTAGAAGGACGAACGTCCTTGCCAGCTCATCATGTAGCTTCCAATCAGATCCTTCCGTTCAATTTCACCGTCAGCGCCGGATTTCGCAGACATGCTTTTAGTCGATAGAATTAAAAACATGAAAAATGCAAAATAATAAGATTACTGAGATTTATTTACATTATTTACATTTGGGTTGGATTTAATTTAATCTAATTTAAATTTTAATAAATTATATAATCATCTTGGATGTAAGATTAAAAATTAAATAAAAGATTAATAATCTTGTTCAAAGAGAACGATTCAAGATCAAACAGAATTTAGCTATTCTTTAATTAACTTTAATTAACAATACTAACATTAAAACGTAATTAAAAATGACTAAATTGATTTACCAACTGCGCTAGTTTCTTTGTTTTTTTTCATCATCGCTAGTCGATGTTCATCATGGGGATTTAGAGTGAATTGACTTGGAATTAGAACTTGTGGATCCTCCAACGACAAAACACAAAGATTTCCGATCTTTCACTTGTTTCACTTGAACTGCCGGCATCACCACGAATTCCTCATGTTGGCTGAAAAGCCCGAGACTTTTGCTCAAATAATTTTTAAAAAATCCCCCGCACAGTCCACTTCCTTTCCCGCCAACGTCTTCTCGTCCAATTCTCTGAAAAGCTTGGGAATGTCCAGTTTCTCATGTTTGTCTTCGGTTGAATACATTTTGATCCCATATCTCCATTTCGTCGCCGGCCGCATGACCTTCATTTGGTCTTGGCTGAGAAAAGCCAAATCCTCCAAGTACTCGGCTTCCGAGTTCGTCGACATGGACGAGTTGGACGCGAGCATTCGCCTTTCCACTCTTTTCAGTCTCAACCAATGAATCACTTTGTCCCTGATGGCCAACCAACATGGCGATAATGAGCAGAACCCAAATGTCCGCATGTTCATACGCATCACACCAATTGTTCCCCCAGTCCAAGTGAGTATAAAGGACAGTGTTGAAATGCACGGACAACACATATCTAAAAGTTAAGAGCGGGATTAAAAGTTGAATTTAAATTAAAATTCCATCATATTGTTAAATATAAACATTTAAAATAAAAGCTCAGCTCAACCTTTACAACTTATAACAATTAAACAGATTCATTCAAATGTAATTAAAAAGTTGAAACAAGTAAACAAGTGATATAAAGCAAAGCTGAGTTTATAACTGAGTTAATAGTTGAGTTAGCTGAAAGGTTTAAGAATAAGTTTATATAAAAGTGGAACATGTATAAAACATAATTAAACGTTAAACTTTAGTTTAAATGTCATCAAGAAGAAATCTTGAAAATTGTGGGGCAAATGGTGTAACCCACGTGAATCCGAGATAAACGATGAGGTAAAGACTGGATAGATGAAATGCATGAAGCGAATGGGAATGAAAATGAAAACTACGTCCAAGAGAACAGCGAGAGTCGAGAACAAGTGAACGTCGGTTTGGTACTTTCGGCTTTTGCCCTCAGCAGTATCTAAAGACAAACAACAAAATACTCAAAACCTTTCATTTTCACTCAAATTGACTCAAAACGAGAATTGAAATACTTATTTAATCGAATTAAATTATTAAAATATAATTAGAATTAATTGAATAAAATTAAAAACTGAGGAAAATTAAGAATTGAACAAAATTAAGAATTAAACAACTTGGGTCAATTTACTTCTGTTAACATCGAAAAGTCAAAAGCCGTGATGAGCGTGGCAGCAAAAGTCATATTCAAAAGGGCCCAAATGACAACTTCCTTCTTAGAAAGACGTTTTAAGTCTGTCCGCGAGAGGTAAATGCTCTCAAAGAAATTCAACAAGACGTGTTAACTAGCGGCGACTTTTTGTTTCGAAGTATTTTTCCCTTTGGAGTCTTCGAAAAGTTTGAGCGCCAATTCCATTCGTCATTGTTTCCCAATGTCTTCCTGGACAATTACGATCATCTCGTGTATGTGCATGGGGATGATAGACAATGCCCTGTGGCGACGGAGAGCCGAGACGTTAACGTTGATGGGATCTTCCTCCTCATTCACCGCCACCTCATCATCGTTGTCAGAGTTCAACGACCGCCGTCGGATTTCCTCCGACATCTTCGCAACTTTGGATCAGCCTGGTGATCAAAAGCCCCTTCGGGTCAAAAAAGAGAAAGCTTGGTCCTGCGAGAAAAGATCTTTGACCCAATCAGTATTTCATCAGCAATTTTGATGTTTAATTATTATTTTTTTCAATTTTTTCATTCATTTTTGTTGTTTTTTTGTAAAATGTCAAATTGGAAAAATTGAAAAACCGTTGAGTTTCTTAAATACTCCAAGCAACAATGAAGGATCATGGCAAATAACTTTTTCTTGAAAAATCAAGTTTTAAAAATGTAAAAATCATTTTGATTGTATTAAGTACTCCGTTTATATTAAGATTAATTGACCCCCCCCCCNGGATCATGGCAAATAACTTTTTCTTGAAAAATCAAGTTTTAAAAATGTAAAAATCATTTTGATTGTATTAAGTACTCCGTTTATATTAAGATTAATTGACCCCCCCCCTCAAGCTCATTAAAATTAATTATTCAGTCACATAAGGAGTCGTTAAAAACACAACTATTATTGCTTATATCATCACTTCCATTCATATTGACCAACTTTAACTAATTAAGATTAACTAAAATGGCAAAAGAAACGAACAAAGATTTTAACCTTGAGCTAGTCAATAATGCGATCAAGGCCGTCGAGACCCAAGAACCAAAAACAGTGAGAATCCAAGTCCAATCGAAGACTTCAACCGTTGATGAGGAAAGTCAGGCTCAATTGACCGAACAGACTCTGCAAAACATTCATACTGAAAATAGTAAAATGAAAACTTTCGTTGATTAAAAATCAGTAATTAATTTTAAGTAAAATTAATAGTTACATTAACAAGCTAGCTAATCTAAGCAAGTTATTAATTGAGATGATTTAAATTAATTAAAGCGGCGGATGAAGTTGGCGAAGAGAGCGGAGAAAACGTTCAAGGCCGCGTGACCACACATTTGTTCAATTACGAATTGCAAGTTGACTCTGAGGGTTTTTTCGATCTCGTCCAAATTCCAGCGGGTCAAGAATGCCAAGGTCGAGTGAGAGGTTCAAATGATGGTTATGCCTTCGGCATCGGCGACTTTCAGCCCGAGACGAACAGAGGCGACCCAAATATCCGCTATGATGACAATTTGATTCAAATTCAGGAAGATGCCGAAGAGCCAGCAGAAGATCCCGAACCGCCGCCGCCTGCCAACCAAGACAATTCCATCTGGACGCGATTTACAAACCGGCTCAAACGACTCGGAACATTCGGATATTTGAATCGGACTTTGAACCCAATACCACACTATAGACTCACGAGATGGCAAAATTCAATTTTCTTCCTGGGCGTTTACATTCTCGTAAAAATCCTAAAACATTTCAAATTAAACAAGCAATTAACCGCTCAACTAATTAAGAATTAATTATTCTAGTAATTAACAATTTATAATTATTTAGTGTACAATTTAGAATACCATAAAGCGAATGTGAGTAACCATTTAGTATCTAGGCTGTCGGGATCTTTGACTTGTGCGAAGTGGTTGGTCAATCCATGCAAATGTCCGTGTACAGAATGTTTTTCTGGTCGAACCAAATTCCGAAGCTTCTCATCCTCGATGAGCATTTTTACCCCACGATCTTCCTCTACTTGATGTTCCTCGTCATCCTCGTTGTCTGCTTGGGAATCCGCTATGCCCTCGTTCCACAATTTGACAAAGTCTTCTATTTTGTTAGAACACACATTAAACTTGGCAATATTACTATAATTAATTAACACTCAGTCAGTTATTAACCAAATATGTTAAAGATAGTTTAATTAATCATTTGTTCAATACTTAAAAAGTACTTGGACGCATCCCGAGCATATTTCATTTTGGGTATCCTCGTGTTTTCTTACCAATTGAGAGAATATGACAAGTACGAGGCGACGGACGTGGAGATGAAGGAATTGCACGACAAGATGAAGAGCGAAATGAAAATCCACAATGGGACTTTGCCTTTGAGTTGGGCTCATACTCAAACATTGGTTATTCCTCTTTCATCAATCCTTCATTTCATTATCCATTTCCATTGTCGTAATGCCATTTTCATCATTGGCATGCCAGTGATGTGAGTTAAGATTCTTCAATACAAGGTTTTGGCAAAATCTTCCAGTTTCTCAATTCCTTTGTCTTCTTTCTTCCGCCTTTTCAGTTCGACTGCTGCGGGTTGAACGCGCCGAGTGATTGGGCAAATGTACAAGGATTCCCTGCAAAGGGCAAAACAAAAGAATACAACAAAATTAGTCATTTTTGCCCTGATTTGCCAAAGGTTTGTAATTAAACTTTTTACATTACAATTTTACAATTAGTTAAATTGCTAATTGCCAATCAATCATTTCAGTTAATTTTATTTAAAGTTACCTACTTAAAGCTTTTTAGCAAAAGATTAAACGGATAATCGTCAGTTAATATTAAATTAGCAAAAAAACTAAATAACTTTTCTTTTAATTGATTACAGCTTGAAAAGGGTCATAATTACAACAGCCGTTACGGATGCTTCGAGATCATCAAGAAATTATATAAATCCGATCATTTTAAACTCCACTATCGGATCTTTAAAACGTTCATTCCTTTTGTAAGCTTTCTTATCATTTACGCTCACTATCTCCATTTAACTTAAATAAACAATGCAATTAAGTAAATAAGGAATGTTTAACATTTTAATGCTTCAATGTGTTATTCAAAAATATACCCCTTTTCAGGTTATTTTTTACTTGTTATTGGGCACGATTTACTCAAATTTGCGATGATCCTCGAGAACGAAAACAAAAGCAGAAAATAAATTAATAATTGGAAGTATAGAAAATAAAACATGAATTCAATGAATTGCCCTCATGATCACCAATAGTTGTTTTGTAAATAAATGATTTTGAGTTGAATTTAGTAAATACTTATTGATTATATTCCAAGTTACGCTAAGGTATTCATCATCAATGTACTTTTACTCATAATCATAGGTAAAAACATATTTGCAACTGAAAAAGTTAGAGCAATGTCTTTGGATAGTCCGTTTCATGTAAAAACAAGTCGATTGACACATACTTATAGACGTTAGCACATATGTTAAAACATATTTTAAGCTTTTAAAAACATGTTTACATATTTTTAATTAAAATTGTTGAAAATTCTATTTAAAAATATTATTTTAGTTAATATGAGATATTTAAGTTATGGCAAACTAACTCATGATATATTTATTGCCAAACGTTTAAATAAATGCTTCATAACTTGAATTTTCAATCATATATTACATATTGAAACTTTTTAACCGAAATTTCGATAATGCCTCCTGATAAGAGCAAGACGACTGATCTTTATAATAAGTGGATAAAAAATTTAAAATTGAAAGACTCTTTTTCGGTAATAAACAAGAAGCTTTTTTGCAAGATTAGATATTTGAATTATTTGGTTTTATAATTGCATATAAACTTTACAATTATAAATTAAGCTATTGGCAATTCTATATAATATATTTATAAATTTTAGCTATGTTTGAAGAATTATGAATTTTCAATGCTTTCTCAGCTACGTCAACATGTTAAAACAAATCAACATAAAGCAAATTTTGATAAAAAACAAAAGCAAACAGCGATTGATGATTTTGGGCCTAGGCAACAAGGTAGTAGTTTTTACGAAGATCTGTGTGAAGCTTTTTTGTCTGCTGGAATTCCACTTGAAAAATTGAATAATTCTAAATTATTGGAACGCATATTCCCGACGAATCAACACTGAGGAAAAACTGTTCCAAAAGTTTACAAAAAGGTAAATTTATATTATATCACTTTTAAACTTTAAGTTGATAATAATATTTGAATAATTTGTAGTTACTTGTAAATGATTTATTTAAATAATATTCTTTTAATTATTTAGCAGTTGGAAAAAATAAGAAATGATATAAGATCGAATCCAATTTGGCTTCAAGTCGATGAAACAACCGATTCCAAAGGAAATTACATTGCCAATGTGATAATCGGAGCTCTGAAACAACATGGAATTTCAAAAGGTCATCTTATTTCATCAAAAGCACTTGAGAAACGAATAATTCCACTATCACAAGAACCGTCATTGATTCATTTAGTAAGTTAACTATTTAATTTAATTCTAACTTTTGACAATTTAAGTATATACTAATCCTATTCAATTGTTTTACATTTTACCATTTTTTTTATTTTAAAATTTGTAATTCTAATTATACAAATAATTACTTAAAAGGTTATATACTTTTTAGGAATTATCTGGCCAAACATGTCTCAAGAAGAAATTGCATCCCGGTTTTTATTGTTTCTGACTGATGCAGTGCCTTACATGAATAAAGCTGGAAAAAATTTGAAAGCAATTTACCCCAAATCTTCTACATGTTACATGTATAATTCATGAAATCCATCGTGTGTGTGAAGAAATAAGATCAAAATATCCGGAAATTGACAAGTTCATTGGAAATATGAAAGCAATATTTAAAAAGGCTCCAATTAGAATTGTGAAATATAAAAAAAAACTTGATGATTTGCCATTGCCTCCTAACCCAGTTTTGACAAGATGGGGAACTTGGCTTGAAGCTTCGTCATTTTATGCCAAGAATTTTGAAAGGATTAGTTCATTCATTTTAGAACTTAATCCCGAAGAAGCTGCATCAATTAAAGTTGTCCAAGAGATTCTCAAAAAAAATCTAATTGGAAATCAGCTTATTTCATTTTCATTCAGTCAAATTTCTTTTTTAACTGAAACAATTACAAAACTCCAATCCAGAAATTTGACAATAATTCAATCGTTAGAACTTCTCCATGATGCCAAACAGAGAATTGAAGGAATTGGGAGACTTGGACTTGATGTTTCTGCATGTTTTAGAAAAAAATCCTGATTTGAAAGAAATTGAAAAACTTTCAGAAATTTTAAACGGAAAGGATTCAACTCCTATTGTAATTCCAATTTTAAAAATCCCCTTGTTCAAATTTGACCATTGAATACTACTGATGTGGAACGTAGTTTTAGTATGCTTAAAGCTTTTTAGACTGATCAAAGAAAAAATATTACGTTGGTTAATTTGGAAATGAGTATCTCACATTATGAACTTTCACTATGTTAATAAACTATTAAATTAATTGAATATAAATAATTATTTCACATATTTGGGCACATGTTTGATTCATTTTTAGCAAATATTCACATACATATTTTGATGATTGATAGCACATATTTATCCGGCCTATGCTCATAATTGACTCACATTGAGAAGGTATGTAATAATGTAATAGTATTTAGTTAATCATAAACGTTTAATTACATTGATTAAATACACTTAAAGCAATCGCGAGAATAATTAAGGACAATCCATAACACTTTGCAATTTCTTAAAGCGTATTTGAGCCCAATCCAACGTTTTAAATCCCTAGTTGTTAAATATTATTACAATTCTTTGAATTTCGCAATAAAGCAAAAAGGGAAAAGCCGTTGACTTGCCATACTTTCCGCACATGCATTGCCCTAGGACAAGGAGACCATCATTTTACATCCATCATCCTGTACATTTCATCCCGGTGATATTAAAGACCTCACCGGGCTCTTTGAGCCATTCCAACATTCCGCTAATCCCCCACTCAGCCCTTTTTAATATTTAACCAAAGAATGAGAATTTAAGGTCAAACCAACTCAAAATCAAATCATATTTACAAAATTCACACCATGTATTTTTTGACTTTCACATCAATTATGTACATACAGCTACAGTTAGAACTTATTACACCTACTTAGTAAAAATGCAAAAGTCAGTGTAATTTAGAAAATTGTTTTTCTTTTTTATCTAAAATTATGAGACAAAATAGCCATAGCATTTTACTAATTGCATGCTTAATTATTGTATTACAGCACTGAATGAAAAAACTGCATATATGTGCATTCTTTACAACTAATAATTATTGAATAAAATTGAGAATGAGTGCAAATGGGAATTTCCATCCTGTGACACTTGTGACCTTATAAAAGTTCTGGAAAGTGTTAAGTGAAAAGGGAGGATATTATGAAAAGGAGAACGGGGGTGTTTTAATCCTCCCATTCTTCTCTCAATCGGAGTTCTCCATTAAAAAGGAGTAAAATGGAATTGGCCAATGGATTCACAACTATACTACTTATCACTTATTATTTCTCCCTAACGCATCTAGCCATCAAATCCCTCATGTCTTTTATCTAATGGTATCCAACTTACTCTATATAGTGTCTATCTGTCCATGACTATTAGCGTGTCTATAAGCCCGTCTGTAAGCCCGTCTATAAGCCTGCCTATAAGCATAGGAGTGTCATTTCTGAGAAGGACGCCAAGAGAAAATGAGAGCAAAGGAGAAAGTCATAAAGATGGTCGTGAAATTCATATTGTCCTCCTTGGGTTGTTCAATAGAGGCGAAGAAATATTTTTAATCCTCCTCAGAACCCGGAGTTCTAATCCGGCGATTCGAGCGGTTCGAGGCGAACTCGTTTCACACACCATCAAAGAAGGGAAAGAAGGAAAAGAACGGCTAAGAGGAAATTGTAATTAAGAGCCTCTAAGCCGCTCAATCTTTTTACTCACCACTTTCGTCCCATCAGCCCTGCACTTTCCCTCCTGCTACCTTTTCGCCCTCAGCACACCCCTCGATGAATGACGTGTGAGAGATTCACAAGGCCCTTTTTGCAAAAATTAACTCTAATCTTCTAAACTTCACTTTTTCCAAATTAGATTTCCAAATTAGATCAATTCTCCACATTTGGCTACAAATACCATATAAGAGATTTTACGAATAAGAATTTGAAGACAGGCATATTGGTGAACAATCAAATTTAGTTAAATAATAATAATAGAATAGTTAGCTCAGTAATGTAATAGCATTCTAGTTAATATAAGCTCAATTAACCTAACTTATTGTTAATTCTACAGTTAAACATATTCTTAAATATATTATAGATATTACAGTTAAACATTAATTAATTAATAATTACGAATATAAAGTTTAGTCTCTTTTGCGATTAGTTAGTAAAATATCAATTTTGTAGCAACTTTGTAGAAACTTTAAAACGAAAATGAACGCGGAGATTCAATTTGAAGGACCTGAGAGAGACATTTAAATGAAAAGACAACATTTTGCTAGTTTTGATGTTTTGAGTGATTATAAGAGGACTAATTGGTTATTTATAAGGGAATTAGAGAAATAGACTGAATGAGAAACAAAGAGAGCATTTCGAGAATATTTGGGAATTGTCTGGGAGTGTATGTAACAGATTAGCATTTAGATCATTATTACCTGAGGGAGGTTTTGTGTTGAGTGAGTGGGCGCTGGCGTCACGACGCTCAGCCTTAAAAAGGAAAAGAACGAGAAGGCAATTCTCAGAGACTTCGAACCAAACATCTCTCATCAAACGATTTTCTCCGACATCCCCAAAACACTCCAATTTACCTCTCATCTAATTGGAGTAGAAATCAAGGTAATTTCTAATTCACTTTCCATTTCGATACAATAATAGAAGATAACAGTAGACTATCTTATAATTAATAGTCTATAATTAGTTAAGTTATAGTTAGTTAGGGAAAATTTTAACTACAATTTGTAATTATGGTTTGGTTTAAAGATATAGTTGCTCAACTTGTCTAACTACTAAAGTAGCTCTCTTTAAATTATTTGTATTATAAAGTAAATAAACTATTAAAATAATTATTAATAAAAATACTAAACGGTTTTTTAACTTTCAAGACTTTTAGTTATTAAATTAATTTCAATTTTTTAATTCTTAGCTAAAGTCGACTAAAGATAGCTAGTTAAGCTATTATTTAACTTGGTTAAATAAAAATGAAATTACAAAGTTTACTGACCTTTTCAATTTTTGGCGAGAAGGAGTATGCGGATGACGGTGAATTTGTTGGTTTTGTTCCTCGCGTGTTCGTCCTCGTCGTTGGCGATGGAAGAAGGCGAAGAGCCGTTGATGAATCTCCCACAGAAGAAATCCTTCGAGAGCCCCGAGGAGAAAAAGGAGGACGCGGAGGAGACACAGCGTCCGTTGGTCGGAATCGTTCCGTACTTCCCCTCCGACTCGCCCAAACATCGTCTCAGGTTTTTGTTTCCGACCTTCGGAGCCAGCTTTTACCCGCGGACAAGCCGGGCAGAGAATTTCATCCGGTTCGGAAGAAACCAAGAATCCAAAAATTTCAAAAAGAACAATTTCATCCGCCTGGGACGCGAAAACCCCAGACAGCAGAATTTCATCCGACTTGGGCGTAATTGGGATTGGGGGAGTTTGGACTACGACGTTCGAGGACGCGGCTCAAGTCCGGCTTTCTTCCCCGAACCAAAACATTTCTATGGGAAAGATTTTTGGCCAAACACGAACCAACATAACAATGACTATGAAGTCATGTAAAACGCCATGTCTGGAAAATAATGAAATTAATTAATATAATTATTAAAATGTTTATATTGTTTTAAATTGTATTTTAAAGTAAAAATTGCATGTTTGAAAATAAATAAGGAAATTGCGGTTAATAGTTGGATAATCGAGGAAGATTAGTGGATTAAAGGTAATTAAGAAATGACAATTTCTTACACAGTAAATAAAATCGTTCGTTATGAAGAGCCTTTTATATAAATTAACTGTGCGATTAGTGAATAAGGGAGTTAAACACAATTAAAGGTGTGTAAACAGTACATGATCTATAAACTGTTAATTAGTAATTAATCTTATTTAAATGATTAATTAACTTAAAATGATGTTTAAACTTACTAAAAAAAACGGGAACTACCCGGCTCTTAAACTGATTGTCAACTACGATACGAAGGTTGAAGATCATCAACTGATGACACATTGACTGACAATTAAAGTTAAAGCTACTAACTCACTTAACTTACAATTAGCGAGAGAATAAGTTAAAATAAAATCAAAACGTGTAAAATGCAACTCTAAACGAGAAAAGTCAAATAAAATGAAAAACTTCAACTTGATGGCAAACTCGTAAATGTTATTATAATTCCATTTAAAATCTTAGATAAAAAGCTTACCTAGCAGTTTGATAGAGTTGTCTTAAAAGGGGGTTAAATTCATGAAAATTGCCCACAATGTTCACAAATTGGTGGCTTCCAGAGAAGCATTCAAATTCATTGCCTCAACCAGACGATTTTTAAAGTCTGGCATTCCAATTAAACTCTCACCAGCTCAGAAAATCTCAACTTCACCGACTAATCATGGCAGGAAGTGTTGAAGACGTCGCCCAGAACAAATTGGGAAAAAAACCTCAAAAGTTTTGTTAATGAATTCATTTAATTACAACCTACTGGCCTTCTTCCCAATTAATTTCATTGAACGAATTGAAATCTCAAATTGGCATTTTCCCCAATTCGCTCATTTTCATTTTCGCAGTGCAATCATTCAAAAGAAAAGCGAAAATGGACATGGGCCTGCAATGTGCCTAAGAATGTGTGGAATGAAGCTTTCACTGCCTAAAATCTTGCCAACGATGAGAAAGAAGGTCAAGATGGAGGAGGACATGAAGGCCACAATTAAAGCTGAGCATGATACCGTTTGTCCCGTTCGTCTCGCTGAACAAGTTCAGTTCAAGCAGTTCTGTGACCATAACGACATCCCCAGATCAACTTGTAAATAATTATTGACAATTGAAATGTGATTTTGATAGTTTGAATTATAATCAAAGTGTTTTAGCGATTTAATGGCCCATAAACTTGTCTCAAATGAAATGTAGAGATAACTAAAGATTTAGAATAGCTTGGAAAAGGAACTAGAACTTTCTAGAATAATTGAATAATTAATGATTTCAAATCAAATCAATTGAGACGAAATAACTTGAATTTTTCCTAGTTTCCTTTTAGTAAACATACAAGGCTTGAGACCTCG